>JASDQU010686621.1:24367-38450 GCA_032191745.1 Picea mariana
TGACAAGGAATGATAAAGACTCAAGATGCTAGATGCTATAACATGCGGACCCAAAGTGAGCTTGATCTTAGAGAGAGTCAATTGGCTCAGAGGGAGAGCCACAGAAGGAGTTTCCCCTCGGTTCAAGTGGGAGAGAGACATCTCCCAAGATTGACAGACACGTGTCATGAGTCTAGGGTGAAGTTTGTATACTTCATAGACAAGCTTTGGCATGATGAAGAATGTCTCCCTCGTTGAGAGGGAGTGTTGATGTTTGGACAACATCGGGAAGACATTCTCCTAGATTAATAATTAATAATATAATTATTGATTATTAAATAATATATATAATAAGTAATAATAATTATAAATAGTTATTTATTATCCAAGGGACGCATCCTTTCATGGATGGTCACCATATGTTCTCTATATATGGAATACCATTGTAATAATAGATCGATCATATATCTATCTTAAATAATCTCATCTAGAAAAATCAACAGAAAGGAGTACATGAGAACCCTAGAATCTTGGTCAAAACCTGGCACAACTTAACATGATGAAGGTGAGATCCACGAAACAGGGCAAGACTCTCACCTTGGTCCATCACAAAATATAGTTGAAGCAACTACAAGATACATGAAAATCTGATACACGAAATAAAAGGTGACTCTAAAACAAGACATGAGCCAAAGTGTCGAAGAAATGCATGAAAACAAACAACTACTCTAAACTATTGCTCAAACGAGCTTATTCATTCCTATTGCTATGGGACAAATGTGGTACTAATTGCCACTAGAGTAGTAATACTTCAAAATCTGCCCATTTACAGGCAGTGACAACATTTCTCCGTCCAAGTGACTAAGGTAGAGAGAATTTGTGCCTGCTGCATCTTCAATCCAATATGGCTTAAGCCACAATGTGTCAAATTTTCATGCTTTCTCAACTTTTCGTTCTTCTTATCTGACATCAAGACTAATTCTCCCTTCTGAAAATCTTTTTGGCGAGCCCTTTTATTGAACGTTCCCTTAATTTTCCTTGGTTATGGACAAGATGATCAAATGCTTTCCATTGATTTTCATCCAATTACGTGAGCTGATTCACCCTCTCTTGAACTGCCTTCTCATTAGTGGTGAAGTTCTACAACAAATGATATATCGGGATCTTTAAATGGATTGGAAAGGTGATCCCATACACCAATTCAAATGGGCTTCTTCTTGTAGCTTGTTTCTTTGTTATTCTATCCGCCCATAAAGCATATTTAATCTTGTTGTCCCAACTTCTTTTGTTGTCTCCAACAATATTGATGATGACCATTAAATTTTTGTTGCTTGATTCTACCAAGCTATTTCCTTGTGGATAATAATTATATGAATGAGACAATACAATGCCATAATCAAAACAAAATGAAGATAATTCTGCTGAATTGAAGGCCTTTGCATTGTTGGTGTGATCTTGGTTGGGACACCAAACCTCATGATTATCCTTTATTCCAAAAACTCCTTGACCACACTATATGTTTCCCTTTTTGTGGGTATAGCCTCAACCCACCCAGTAATGTAATCAATGGCTTTGAGGATCTATTTGAATCCATTGCTTGAATTTTCCTTGAATTCCCTTATGAAGTCTTAAGCTCCATTGCTGGAAGGGTGCCTCTACTACAACTTGTTGTAAAGGAAAGACTGCAAGATGCTGTTTCCTTGTAAATAGTTGGCATTGCTGGCAAGTTCTAACAAAATCTGTGGACATCTGCAAATATAGTTGGTCAGTAGTATCATGCCCTTAAAATTTTTTGCGTTGTTGTTCAGGTAGCATGATGTCCACCTGAGAATCCTATATGCAGTTCTTCCATTAGTTTCTAGGCTTGTTTGTTGTCAACACATCTCAAAATTAGGCCATCTGGATTATTCCAAATGAGGCCACCCTAGATTATACAATATTTCCACGCCTTTAACCCTAGTGCCCTTCTTTTACAATCGACAAGGTGCTCTGGACATGTTAAATTCTTCAAGTAATAGATGATGTTTGCATACCACTCATGTTGTTCCAACTCATCGAGAACTACAACTACCATCTCAGGGGTTTCTTCTTTATTGATATCCAGTGCTTTCTTGTTCCCCTCAGCGAGCATCTTAGCAAGTTCTTTTCCTTTTACCAACTTTGTAGGCATGAGCTCCATATTATAATCCTGAATTTTGGACACCCATTTCCCATGGATACCCAAAAAATATTGTTGGGTTAGTATATCCTTGACTGCGGCATGAGGGACGTATGCAATAATCCTTGAATATTCCACATAAGGTGTACTTCAAGGATTGTACAGGGGCATAAGCTTGTTTTTCAATTGTGGTGTATTTCAATTCTTTTCCTTGAGTGCTTTGCTCATGAATGCTATAGATTCTTCCATATTTTGATCATTCTTTTGCAACCAAACCTGTGCCATCTTTTCTTCCAAGGCGAAAGAAAACACCTTAAATTCTGTCGAATAATTTGGACTTACCAAGACTGGTGCCGAAGCTATAACATTTTTGATCATCTTGAATGCCCTCACACTTTCATCATTCCTTTTCAAGTCCTGATCCTTTTTCAATAGGTAGGATATAGGCTTGGTAATCTCGACAAAGTTTGGGATGAATCGTCTTATAAAATTTATCTTTCCAAAGAACGATTGCGCTGCCTTCTTGCTTGCGGGTAAGGGAACTTGTTAAATGGTCTTTATCTTGGAGGGATCCATCTTAACACCTTTTGAATGATGTGTTTAAGAAGCTTACCTTCAACAACTTCGAAAACATATTTTTTTGGGTTCAAGGATATGCCATATTTCCTACACCTCTCGAACACTTGCCTTAGGGTGTTTCACATGAGCCCCTCTCTTCCTAGAGAATACAATCAAGTCATCTTGGTATATATTCTATAATCTTTCTGATGAAGTCTCTAAACACAGAGTCCACGACCCTTTGAAAGGTTGAACTTGCATTCATTATCCAAATGGCATTCTAAGATATTCATATGTCCCCCAAGGTGTAGTGAACGTCATCTCATGTTGATCCTCTTCTTTTACCAGGACCTGTTTATATCTCGAAAACCCATCAAACATGGACAACATACTTGATCCTCTAACTCTGCAACAAAATCTCCATGTTCGAGAAAAGATAATTGTCTTTAAGGGAAAAATGGTTGAGATTTCAGAAATCTACGCACAATTTGATCTCACCAGTTTTCTTTCTTGTCACTACTAGATTGGGAACCCACGTTGAATGTCACGTAAGAGCATGATTTTTGCAACTAACATCTTCTCCAACTCCTTTTTGAAGAAGAAGGAGCTTTGGGTTGATCCTTCATAACTTCTACTTGAATGGTTTTACATCTTCCTTAAAGGGGATAGTGCGTTGAATGATATCCCCTTGATATGCCTTCAGATCACCATAACACCATGCGAATACATCACGATTCACGATAGTCTCGAATCAAGTTTTTTGTCTGTCTTCTTTCCTCTGTTGATGTGCTCCTTCCAATTTTAATCATTTTAGGACTTGTTATTGATTTGGTATTCACCTCTATATAGTCTTCAGGCTCATTGGTTTTTTTCTTCTGTTTGTATCTACCATGCCGATCAAAGATTCTTTCCAATGACACTAAGGCATTAGGAATCTTGTTGTCATCTGGTAACTTAGCCTCTTCGAATTCACCATCTTCCTCCTCCTTGCTCCGCTAATCCACCTTAGTATTAGCAAACTCTTCTAGGTTGTTTATGAATCTTATCACCTGAGATTCATTCTGGAACACTTGCCAATGCTCAAAGTTATCTAGGATATAAGTTTGATATATGATGTCCATCTTAACTTGCCCTGAAGTAAGGATCTCACATGACTAGGTAGTGGTTGCAACTACGGCTAGAGCATCTGCTTGGGCATTCTGCTCCCTTGGGACAACCTCAATTGAAAAGGTGTCAAATGAGTCTATGATACCCCACACTGCGTATCTATATCTCCTTAGCTCATCATTCTTTGCTGCATATTGATCCTTCACTTGCAACACTAAAAGATCAGAGTCCCCAATAAGCCGCAACACCTTTATTCCCATTTTTGTAGCCAATTCGAGTCCTAAAAGTAAGGCCTTGTATTCCAAAACATTATTGTGGCCTTGAACTCCAATCTGTAAGCAAAATTCATTTTATCACCCTGTGGGGAAATGAAGACGATACCCTACAATGACACTTGTCTAGGTCTGTGCCTCGTTAAAATGCATCTTCCAAATCTTAGCACTTTGGGGCTTGTTATCCACCAAATTGCACTAGGATGGGCTTGCAGATGAGTCACCAAAGATTGAACATGTACTTGTTCAAAATTCAGAGTTCAGAAGTCCGACCGACCAGTATAGCCCTTTTTCGACTTTTTACCACATTTCCATATCCTGCGGGGAATTGTAATAAAATGACTTAAGCGTGTGATTTTTTTAAAAGGCTTAGCCACCCAAGGCTTAGAAACCCAAGGCTTAGACACTAGTACTTTACTCTACAGTGTTTTTTTTTTTACTTGTTAATTATATTTTACTCTTTAAGCAATCGATGATTTTTGAGTTTTTTCACTCAATAACCTCCAAAGTTGGAGTAATTGTACTAGCAGATATGACTTGGGGAGTGTTTTAAGTCTAGAGTCCTATGTATATAACCATGCTAAGCATTATCCTAGAGTATCATGGAAATGCGCTAAGTCCCCCTTAGGATGTTTTAATTTTTTTCAGTTAATAAAAAAATTCTCGTAAAACGGGATATTTTAGTTGTGATTTGAGTATGTATTAAAAAAGTGGTACTAGGAGGCATTATATGCCTTGGGGGTGCTCATTTTTGAACCTAGAGTACCCATTTTACCTAAGTATCCACTTTGTGAGTGAAATTAGTGATTTTTAATCACTAAAAATTAATTTTACTCACAAAAAGGGTCATAAAAGACAAATAAAAGGAAAAATCAGCAATCCTTAAATCAAGGAAACATGTTTTCCTTGTCTCTATACTCTACTTAAGTGGTGGCAAGTTGTATCAAGTGGAAAGCGACTTACTTGGAAGAGAGTTGTCATGAGTTGGACATCCAAGAAGGAAAGGCACACTTTCTTATTTGGTTACGCTTTTTCTCTTTGGAAACATCTTCCTCATCCTTGAGTTGAGTCACCCTTCTAAATGGGAAACATTTCCTTTCATGTTTGGGGAAGGAAACATCTCTCCCATGCTTTAGAAACATCATGCTTTCATGCTTAAGATGACTCACCCTTGCGATGAGGAAACATCACACTTTTCCTTGGAGATAACTCGCCCTCCTACTTGGGAAACATCACTCTCTCATGCTATATAAGAAAGTGGACCTCTCCATTGTAGACTAGTTGGAGGTTGGGAGAAGGCTTGAGGTTGTAACACTATTGTATCATCATTTCATTTGGAATAAAAGGCTTTGGAGGCTAGATTGGTGTAATGCTCTAAATGCGTGGATGCTAATTGTCAATGTGCCCAATTTATGAGGTGATGTTGTTTTGATTGTTTGCTTTCAATTGTTAATGTAGAAAGGATCTACTAAACTAGCTTGTCTTCCTTCGAATATCAAGAAAGCTGGTTTGCATTCTTGAATCTTGTCATTTCTTCACATATGCAGTTAGAGATTTGCATGTTAATTTAGCTTAATTACATGCTATCTAGATTTCATATGTAGGAAGCACTACTATTTGACATTTTGTTGCAAGTGTTTGAAGCTTACAAGTTCTCATACTTGAAGAGGAGGTTGAGCTAGATTGCATCTTCCTCACACTTCAAGATTCATAAAAGACATAGTCCCTCTGTGTTCTATCGAGAAGACTCCATTGCCCAAGGATTCCAAGGCTTACAAACTATTCTTTCTCTYTTTCTCAAAGAAATTCTACTTTCCTTTTGGTTACTTCATTGCATGCAAATGTTAGGATCTAAAACTTAAATCTAAATCTTTGCTATCTTACTTTGCATGCATAGCTTAAGTTAGATCTAATTTTATACTTTCAAGTTTTATCTAAAGTTTAGATCTAGCATAGGAAAAGGTCTCCTTTTAACAAGTTTTCTTCTAAATTTTTAAAGGTTAAAAGGTAGTCCTTTTTCAAGAGCTTTCTTTGAATATTTGGCAAATCTAAGTGCCTTTAATTTGCTGTTTTAGAACAGCAATCAAAGACCCTAAGGAGGCAAGCTTTCTAGCTTGTTTTCCTTAGTTCCTTTTTGTATCTTTTCTTTAACATTTTACTTAGAATTTTTTGGGTTTTACTGATATAAGTCCAAGACACTTCCAAAGTGTTTTTGGGCATCTCTGGGCATTTTTTGCTTGCTGTTTTGTGCAGGTTTGCGAACAGCCAAGGGGAAAGTCTGTCCGTTTTAGGTAGATTTGAACTTTTTGGGACCCCCGGGAGCACCCTCTTGATAAAAAACTCACTGTCAACTTTGTAAACGCTTGTGACCCCCCCTAATGAATGGTCACAAGTCTTCCCATAAAAGAGCTTTGTAATTTCATTAATAAAATTAGTGGGGCTTCAAGCTCCCACTCTTCATCCCCTCAAGGGGGAACGATGTTTTGGTGATTGTCTCAATTCTTGCAATTTTAGCTTAGATTCAATTTTCACATCCAAGTATAAGCTAAAATTAATCTTATAATTCATCACAAAGTTGTGCAACTTTAGTTAGATTTCAATTTGGCAAATAAACCCGTCCCCTCAGCTCCTCTCAAGAGGCTGGACAGTGTGGACAATAGCGTAATTAGAAAACATTTACTTTTCAATATTTTACTTTCTGTTTAAAATAAACCTTGCCCTCAGCTCTTGGTGCATGTTCCTGCCCCTTCTAGTTACGAGCTTGCCTCGACCTTCTGGAAGTAAGTTTCAAACACACCGGGCTAGTCAGTGCGGATTAGATTAACTAGGACAATCTTTAGGAGTTATTTCTGGTATGGAAACGTAAGAGAATTTGTGTAAGAAATCCGGTGCGAACTTTGTGATTTAGGTTCTCCCTGTCGGATCTCCCACATTTTTTTGAGCTTGTGTGCAAAATTAGAGGGATATTCTCCCTATTGGATATTCGGCAAGCTCAACCTCCATCCTAGGAAATATCCTCTTGGAGGCCACATTTAGATTAGTTTTATTTCCATGCAATAATAATCATATCTCACTAACTTACTTTAAAACTTTCAAAGGCAATATCACAAAGCACGAAGCACGCGTTTCATTCAACAACCCACGATTTCATTAAGGCACTGGTCTCAGTATTTACACATAGCTTTGCTACAATTTCATATGTGCAAGAGCTTACTTTCATTCATTATATTTGTGATTGTCTAATAAGCTTGTGGTTTATTACTTGCAGATAAGTTGTATCCTTTATCACATTTTGTGCAAGTATCTTGATTCTTATGTATTGGACATCCCTTTTCATCAAGATTTTATCTTATGAATGAATGAATGAGTATCATATGCTGCTAGTGTAAGCTTTGCTTTGATATACTTGTCTTTACTTGAAATAAAACTCCTATAATTATTCTTTTGCTTATATTAGCTTTAGCCATAGTATTTTGTTAGGGACTACCCCCTTGGCTTCGCTAGGAGTTGGCCTTGATGGAGGAGTCGAGGATCAGGTGACAACACCTTGATTTGAGACTTGCCCCCAAGGAGACACCAAGTGGATTGAAGATTTCTTCCACGTTAGCGAGGTGTGTATAAAGGCTTTAGCAGAACTCGGTTGATTGGCCTTACTAGCTGTAGTCATATTCTTTTTAATTTTTAACGACAACCTCTTGGGCAACTCTAAGGTTTTGGGGCTCTTTCTGTCTCAAGTGAAAGTCCAACTCGCCATCCAATGTGTAGCATCCCCAGCCCCAAGCTGGGCCATGACACACATAATTTCGCCTCTTTGATACCATTTAATTAATAGACAGGCTCTGCATATGAATACAAATATGCAGTTCTAAAAACATATATACATGCATAAATACATAACAATAATTTCATAACAAAAATATCATAATTAATCACACAACATTCATAGCAAACACATAAAGACACTTATTGTTTGATAAAAGTTCATTGACTGGCTATAGACCTTAGACGTTCCTCCTAGCCATAGACTCTGTTGCTCCTAAAATCTCAGCAATAGGTCACCCCCGAGCTAAGGCTAAAACTCCACTAGGGCAAAGGCTTTTTAAGCTAGACTAAGGTCTACCAGACAACAAAATTTACCTCAGGCCAAGGTGCCAACTCCAACTACCATTCCTAGCTCATAACCTCTCATTCCTCACAACCTGTACCACCCCAAGAAGTGTACYCGTTCTTTGCTCAACAGTCCTTTGGCTGCCCCACTTCCCTTCTRSGGCTTTAATAACAYGTTGGACATGAAGTCTCAGAGCGCTGTAGCACCTGGAACACAAGGTTTCTCTCAGAATTGCAACACCCACCAACCTAGCAAACYGAGAAAACAATTCCCAACAGTTCTYTCACCTAGAGAGAATTCCCACGAGCTTGACAACCCACCTCTTCAGTCCAAACCACCAAGGAATTACTCGGCACATTCAACTGYAAAAGCTCTCCAAGTACAGGTRCCTATGATGGATGGAATGGAGTGAGTGAAAGGAAAGAGTGAACGTGAGAATGAATGAGAAATGATGGGAAAATACACTAAGTTYCCACTTTAAGTATGCATGTTCCCAACTTGACACTTGTCATGTTGGGAACTACGTTGTCCCCACTTGGTGATACRTTCCCCACCTTTAGGAACTTAGGATAAAYATTTATCCCATAATTTAGACTTTAAGAAATATTAATATAATATCCCCTTGGCTTAGCTTCTCATCAAAGACTCTTAGCTCCCTTTCCGTCTAGTGGCGTTCTAGCCCCCMWTMCTCTTTTTGTCTGATTGGTCTGYAATAGTGATGTATTTTATTAATATCATCGAGTGTGATTACATAGTACAATGATAGGCTYGYTGACCATTTAGCATCTAGGCTCTCCGACTTAATAATCACACATGCACTYTGGCCTCAAAACATATATACAATGGCACTTTGGCCCARGTATACTRGTTCATCAACCTATAAAGTAGATGTACATTTACATTTGGGGTTCGGCCTAGGGGTATTACACAATGCATCATGGTAATAAACGAGGATGGCTACCTCTAGAGGTCTGATATCATCATGGAGTTTCTGAACAATATGATTGGATCTCTTATTAAATTCCTCAATAGTCTCATTTTCATTCCTTTTGGTAGTACTGAGGGCAACAAGTAAATACCTGTTGTCTTTCTTTTCTCCCCATCTTTCCATAAAAGCATTTTATAGTTCAATACTCTTTCTAATATTGTTTGTAGTAAGCTTATGAACCAATCCATGGCATCATCTTCTAAGGAGAGCACAAACAACTTCATAAACACATCCTCGTGTGATACTTTGCCTTTTCGGGTTACTGCAACAAATGCCCTCTAGTGATCTATGGCAGATACCGCATTGTTTCCCTGGTATGTTGGCAATCTATCAATGGATTTCTCAGGCACATCATGAGGATACCCTTCAATATTGGCAATGTTATCGCGGGATTTGTACTTATGTCAAAGCCCCAACACAAGTCCCCAAATCCACGTAACTATAGGAAATCCTACCACTGTCACCTTAGTAAGAAATCCCCTCATTTTACTGATGAAGGAGGTCCACCACAAGGGAGGATTCCCTGGTGACCTCAAGGGATCAAAGTAGCAAGTATTGTAGCCAAGATTATCAACCCCCTCTCTTGATCACCTAAGTCAAAGTCTACGTCTGTGAAATTGAAAAAGAAAAGGATGTTTCAGGTACCTGCCTGGAACAAGAACAATTACAGCATATGTATAGTGATTTCCATGTACCAATATGCAAATAACACCTGAAGAGACAGTAGACAACAATAATTTATCAATGCTGATACAAAATTGCAGCAACACAACAGTTTATAACAACGATTATAGTTTTGTAACAGCAGCAAGAAAGTTAGATCAGAATTGTGTGAATTTACAATGAAAACTTGGTACATGTCCAAAGATCAATTCCCAGTATTTCCAAGCAAATTCTGAGTATGTTAGCTAGTTGTTAGACTGAAGTATGCAACAAATTGTAGCAAATTAGATGGCTGTAGCAAAGATTTGCAACGACAACAATAAAATTAGTGAGTTAGACTAATTTAGAGTTAGACAAAGTTTGTAAAAGCTTTAGAGAGCAAGAATTGATGATTGTTTGATCACTTTCTTTCACAAGAGAGCAAGAAAACTAGTGCCTTTTGGGCTATGGAGTCTTTTGTAACAGCAATAGACAAGCAATTGGGGAATGATGATAGCGATGTCTAAGCGAAAGGGCTTGAAATCCAAGGTGCTAGCTGTTGAGATTTGGGTACCTTGAAAAGTGGTCCCCTTGTATTTGTGATCTTCTAAACACATGAGGGAAGTACTTTGTACCTTGTACTATGTACTTTATGTCTAATTTCACTTTGACTTAGGAGATTTAAGTCAAAAGTGAAATTTTGTCATTTTAGCCTAAAGTGACAACTAATTCACAAAGTGGGTGAATTAATAGACATAAAGTGGAAACTATGGAAACTTAAGTAAAGTGGGTTTTGAGTTGAGATTTAGTTGAGATGATCTCAACCATTGATTAGGGATGAGATGAGATGATCTCATCCACCCAATTCTTAGGTTTCCTTATGCATCCTAAAGGAGGGTGCAAGAGGCCAAGGAGAGGCCATTCACTCATTTGTTCACCCTTTGAGTTTGAGAGAGAGCAAGAGGATGAGGTTTCAGGCATTGGGAGAGGAAAGCTTGGGCGCCTCCTTGCATGGAGAGAGTCAACAGGCTTAGTGCCCATTTTATTTAGTGGGGAGCTTCCAGTTTTGAGGAGGGCGCACTTGAGGAGGACGACACATCATTAGTGGAGAGTACTTAGAGTTGTCAGATTGCAGTGAGGTCTGTTTCAGAGGGAGGCTACTCATCAGTATCAGATTACTGTGGAGGGGTTTCTAGATCAGAGCTTCCAGTTGGCATCTGGCATCATTTCAGTGGCCTTGGCATTATTTATGAGGGGCGCACCATCCTAGGGCGCTCTTCCTTCTTTTGGACTTGTATTTTAGCTTGGATCAAGCTGCTATTGTAACAGATTCATCTATATTTTGTACTTGCTGTATTCCAGCATCTATTTTCTTCATATATAGACATATATTCCAAACTGGTTTTCCCCGGGGGGGTTTTATCCAGGGTCATGTTGACCAAAAATACCTGTGTACATTTCATGTGTGTTAGAGTGTAGAACTGTTTTATTTTCAGCTGTAAATATCTCTAGGTGTGTTACATTTATTTTAGTATGCATGTGGTAATCCTTGGTGACTAAAACTACATGCTAGAGCACCTAAAATTATGTGAATGTAACCATAACAAATCAGCAAGAAGTTCTTGAACTGTTGGCTGTCCTAAAACAACAACAATACCTTCATTGACAGTTGAAACTTAGAGCCAACTTGAGGTCAAAGACAGACCTAGTTGGCAGCTTGATAGGACCTGGAAAATTCTTCACTAGCATCTTAGGGCCTTAGATTTCAAGAAGAGGTTGCTAGAGTGCAAGCACTTTTTGGGCTCTAGCAATTCTTTCTTTCCTTCTTAAATTCTTCAATAATGTCACAACAAGTGTCTAAAATCAAACTCCTAAAGTGCTAGCATTTTAGGGTTTTAGGAGCTTAAATCTAGGTAGGATTTCCTTCACAAATTAATGGATGCAATTATCCTTATGAGAGGAGGAAGCACCTTATGCTCTTCTCTTAGGGTTTTAACCAAGCAATAAATCTTCATCATGAACAAATAAATTCACAATAAAGCATTAATGACATGAAAATTGCAGAAATTTACTTACTTCACCAAGACAATGACAAGAGCCAACCTTAACTACAGAAAATTCCTCCTAAAATCATCAAAGAGATATCCAAACTTGTCCTCCAAAGGGCTAGCACATGAGTAAAAGAGACCAATAACCCCAAAAAGGACGAAAATTTCAGACCACTTCTCACTTGTGTGAGAGCAAAGTGTGATGATAAAATGAGTCTTTGGTTAGCCATAATTATATGGGAAATCCTAACCATGAAAAGACTCCTTTGAAAAGTCATGTCTTTTCACAAGAGGGCCTACTTTTTAATTTTCCCTTTTTTAATTTACAAAATCAAAATTTTACATAAAATAAATCCTAGAAGGGTGACATTGAGCCCAAAGTGTGACATCTAGGTTGGAAGTGTGGAACGTTAGGCCTCCAAAGGCCATACATCATGCCCACATGTGCTTCAATGCCATGCCAAGTGTCCTCCTCCACTAAACCATCTTTGGAACCATCTCCATCAAGCCCTAGCCCTCCAAGTGTGATGTCATGGGCTAGGCAAGTGACATCTTGGCCTCTAAAGGCCAACTTCCAAGTGGCAAATAGTGGGAGCTCATCATCTAGTCATGCCAAGGTGCCTCCAAAGGCAATGCTCTCCATCCTCAAGGTGCAATGTCCCTCATCTCATGTGCCCCATACGTGGGGTCTAGCATCCATCATTGAGCTCTAAAGCCCTCATGGAGGTCCGAACGAAGTCATCTCCCCACGAATACCTGTTCAATGGGCAAGGTCCTACAAAGACAAACAAATGCACCCTCCAAGGGTCCACAAGTCACAAGAATCATGCCAAGTAAGCCATATCCAATACAAGAACCACCCAAACATGTGCATCAAACCCCGCTTTTCAAATTAAACAAATGCTCAAAGACCTTAGAAGTTTTGCCTAATTTAGGTATGGGATGGGTGTCATGGTGCCCTATTGGGTAAGCCAATCCCCAAGTCAAGGGATGTTTCCCAAGAAGAACCTATCTAAGTCATGTAGTGAGTGTGAGGTGGATTTTGGGGCAAGACTTCTAGGTGTCGGTTCCTTGACATACAAGGGTTCGTATTGTCTCATTTATGGGTGCCTTTGTAGAGATTCGAGGGTGCGCTTGCTCGAGTTACCCAATATTTGTGTGCCACCTTTTTCCAAACCCCTTTTTGCCATCTTTCCAATCCCCGCTTTCATTTATAATTTGCAAATTTGAGGGTCCCCCTTTAAGGATTTCCAAACTTTAGCATTACTTTTGGGACTGGGGCAAGCATTGAATGAGTAGAGCTCAAGTTGGACTGGATTTTGGTGGTCCTTATTTGCTATGTTCACTTTCTTTTTTAGCATCATTTTCCTATTCTTTTATAGCAATTGCAATCTACCTCTGGGCTGTTGGCCCCTTCTTCCCATGAAATGAGGTACAATCCCTTCTTGGGTCAATGAACCTGGAAACCCAAAATATAAGGAAACAAAGGGGTAGAATGATGGAAGGTGGTAAGTATGGACGGGAATGGTACGATGACCCTTCAAAGAACCAACCAATAGCAACCCTTTTCCTGAGGGTGACCTACTTTCTAGGAGACCATGTCACTCACCAAGGTGAAACTAGACAAAAGGTATAAATTCCAAACCAACGTTCGAAAATCAATGAAGGATTCTTTGCAACAAGCTCAAATGCTTCAAGTATTAAATTGACACTTACTATGATACCGGACTTGTTACCTCATGGAGCAAGATCGACTGTCTTCTTGGATCAAGCCGATGTGGTGAACACTGCTCTGTTGTTGTTGTTGAACGTTGAGGCACTCATGAAAAAGAGGGGCCCTCCGGGCTCTGTTGGTCAATCTGACTCTCGACACTCCATGTCTGCTACATGTGGACCTCGTGACATGATCTCCTTAGTTACCCTTGGCATGGGGGGGGTATTAGCAAAATTAAATGGCCTGAAATGTTCGTCCAGCCAAGGTGCATCCTCTTCATCGTCCATAGCGAATTGGGTGGGATTTGTAAGGTTGTTTTCAAGCAAGCACCTTATATCTTCTATAACAAGTGGATTTGGGTTGTTTGAATTTCGCATATTAGTGATACTTCTTCTATAGTATTTTTCTGCTTCTGGGATTGGATGGACAAGGCCTTGGGAGGTCCTTGTGGAATACCTCTTGGGCACAGGTTCACTTTGTGGAGTCGCCAGATGAGCTTATAAAATGTT
>JASDQU010686621.1:47177-58152 GCA_032191745.1 Picea mariana
AAACCCTAAGGGCAACTTAGACAAACTACCTATTGTCACCTCGGTAGTCTTGTCTTTCTCTCTATAGACTAGATGAGTTCTAGCCTAGGGGTAATCACTACAATACTCTAAGCTCAATACATTGTAGATTATAGGGGTGAAGGAGCTTAGATCTGATTTAGGGCTTTGAGATATCGCTTTTTAATTTCCAGATTTAAGATCAGATTAAACAGCCTTTTTCAGAAGTATAAAACAGCAATACAACGAGGCTAATACAACAAATCAAACAAATTTTTAAGACCATTATTCTGGGATTTGCTTTTACAATCAACAAGTCAAGTTTAAGATGATTATTTGAGGTTCAAATGATTTGAAAATGCAATCTGTTTAAGGGTTTTTACTGCTATAATTTCCAGATCACTAAAACAGAAAACAAAGTTAAAATTTGTATGTATTTGCGTTCATTGAAAGGGAAGGTCAGTGCCTTACTTTGTTTTGGGCTATGGGGTCAATAATGTTAAATTTCCTATAACTCGACAACCAGGATATTATGCCAATAATTTTATCTAACCAGAATGTAATCAATGCTGATATAAACTCAGAAAATTATGCATAAATATTACAGCTGAGTTATTTAACCAAAATAGCAGCAGAAGCACATACAGAAAACCGAACACATAAAATGGACAACACTAGAAATACCCTGGAAACCCTAGTGTGGGGAAAACTCTATTTTGGGCTTTCAAGAGAATTTATAGGAACAGAAAATCAGAAATTTCTTACAGAAATTTCTTCAGCAAGTTTCCTCACTTAGCAAAAAAACAACCCAACAAACTCGATATGCTTTTTCGGCCCCACTTTTTCGATCTTGCTTTTTTGGCCATACTTTTTTGGCCCGCTTTTTCGGCCCTGAAAAAACAGCCTCTTGAATTCTGCTGTATGTGGCCTGAGTTTAGCCTCTCTCTGCTGCCCAGTATGGCCCTGGTTCGGCCTCCATTGACTGCCCAAGTCTGGCCCAGAACTCACCCTTTTCCTTGTGTTGTCCTGTTCCCAAGAGTAGGCCAGCAGAGAGTGACTTAGTAGTCTATCTATTCCTGAAGACTATAGTCAGGCACATACAAGGAACAAGGGGAGAAATAAGGGCGAATAGATGGCTAAACGATGAATTAAGCCAAAAAGCATAGGAAAAGTCACTTAAGCCTAAGTCCACAGAGAAATAGAAGAAAAAGGTGTTGATGGGGGACTTAATTAATTAATCACTCAACTTAGGAGGAAAAGCGCCTAGCTTAAGTGATGTCAACGAAGAATTAGATCGGGGAAGGTATAAAAGGAAGAATTCAACCTAATTCCTCATTATATTATGATTTGATGTTGAGAATAGTTTCCAGAGGAGGAAGTCGACCTCTTTGATGTTTGTGGATTTCTGGAGGAAACCACCACCCAGATCGGTTTCGGTGTTGGAAGACACCCTAGCCTATCGAAGATACCATCTAGGTATTTCACCGTGCCAGTTCAGGAGTATTCAGATCCGTTGCAGAGATTGCGTAGTACAACCAGTGAGGGCGCAAGGGTTAAAGAGGGTTTTGTGTAGCTGCACGAGACCAGGTCTTATCTTGTCGATTCCTTCCGACCCAGTTGAGAGGAAGCCAAGGCGCTTCTTTTGAGCCATCAGTCATTAGATTCTGATGGTGGAATCTACCAGGGCTCACCAGACAACCAGAAAGTGCGCAACTCTTGAGGAAAGACATTTGGGTTTCCAGAGAGATTTCCGGATCAGATCTTGGGAAACCCTTTAGACCCAATTGAGGGGAGGCCAGGGCGCAAATTTTGAGATAGTTATTAGAGGATTCCGTCGATGGAATCATCAGGGCGCATTGCCAGAGCCCAGGAGGTGCGCAACCCCTAGGGGATATCATCTGAGGTTCATCCAGAGCTTCAATCAACCGATCTTCAGTTCGACAGATATCAAGAGGAGCTTAGAGACCAGGGCGCTCAGTTTGGGACATTTTTTAGGCTATTCGGTTGAGTATAGCCACCAGGGCGAGTTTATCTAGCATTTCTAGTAGTTGCCGTGAGTTTTCGGGGCTGCATGTTGTTGATCTATTTGTGCATGTGCAGATCTATCCATATCTTTTGATCACGGGTATTTTATATTAGTTGCATTGTATTCCTGTGACGATCCATGAGATATAGCTGATGATTATTTATCTGCTTTCAGTACATCAATGGATTTCGTGCTTTTTCCACATAATACATGCTATTGAGGTGGTGTTTGTTCCTTATTTCACATGCATTGTATATATTGCTTAAACATTAATTGTATGACACACACATGCGAAAATCACTAAGCATGTTAAACAATTAACCAAAACGCATCAAAAAACGCCTAGAGTATCAGATCCGAGAGTCAAAACACTAGTTCAACAGTAGATATCTAGAGTTGTCGGATTTGGGATATTTCAGTGGTATCAAAGCCTTCTTCCTGCCAACCTGTGAAGAAGTGCTTCTCATGACCCCATGATTTCGAGAATAGGTGCAGAATACCCAGAGGGCCCAGGACATATTGGGGACGAGTACATTCAGTACCCCAGAGGACATAGTAGAGACATAAGAGACAGGAACCAAATGGACTACACTCCCTTCCACACTCAGTCAGATACAAAGCTAGAGTTAGAGGACAAGGATCACATTAGCTCTGACAGAGAGGCAGACATAGAGAGGACTATGGGTGACAGACGAGAGACACTAGAGGGTAGGGGGAAAGGCCCCGAGACACATTCTGACAGTATGCAGGCCATCTTGAATGACCTAGCCAGAAGACGACGAGACATGATGAATGCCATAGCTCAGATGGCCATCAACACACAAATGATCCAGCACAATGTGAGCACTATGGGTGCCAATGCTGCAGGAGGAGCGGGTGGTTCTGGATGACACCAGGGAAGTGGGGCTAGTGGCTCCAGTGGATCTTAGGGTGAAGTGAGTGGACATCCTTCACCTATCCGTGCCTATACATCATCTGGGAGGATTCCCCAACCGTTATATCTGTAGTTCCAGGGGGAACAACCGCTGGGATAGCCAGGGCAGGCATAAGGATAGCCAGGTCAAGGGCAAGTGGTGCCACATGACCCATTTAGAGATTACAGGAGAGATTATTTGGCATTGGGGCCAGAGTTCCATGCAGACATGAGTTTGCTAGACTATTGTTCGATCAGGTATCAGAACAGACCTTGGGAGGCACAAATGGGCAATGCGCAAACTCAAAACATGGATTTCATTAAGAAAGTGGGAAAGCTGAACATTACTACTTTCGACGGGTCATCACGATGCTCAACACATGCATGGGTACAAAAGCTTGACACATATTTCAAGCTTAACTCGATGACAGAGTCAGAAGCTATCAACTTCGCCACCTTGCACTTGGATGGGGAGGCGCACAAGTGGTGGTACCATGGGTTGGTGACCTTGGGTCACAACCACATTACTTCGTACTTGGAGTTCACCGAGAGGTTGATGGAGAGGTTTGACATGAGAGATCCAAAACTCCATTTCAGGGATCTTACACAGTTGAGACAAACAGGATCAGTGGAGGCCTTCATAACAGAGTTCCAGCGGAAGGCAGTGGCCGTATCAGATATTCCAGAGCACAGATTGCTGATGCTGTTCATCGAGGCATTGATGGAGCCATTGAGGGGTTGGGTTAAGGCTTTTAAGCTTCACACCCTACAGGAGGCCATTGTGCGCACTAGAGACATGGGGGACTCAGCGCTGAAACCCAAAACCTTTACCAAACCCTTTATACCACAGCGAGATAGGGATCAGAAAAATCCTCAGAGGGAATGGAAGGGTAAGCCCAAGCTAGATGATGACACCAGATGAGAGTTGATGAGGAAGAAGATTTGCTTCTCTTGCAGAGACCCTTGTGTCCCAGGGCATAGATGCATGGGAAAGGGAGAGATCCATTACAATGAGGTGGAATCAGRCAGTGAGGAGGAGGATGAGGAGATCRGGGCAYAGGCAGACAATGATTCAGAGGATGAGACTACACACGAGCCAGAGCGACATYCGAAGAAACCTYAGATAGAGACAGAAGCACAACCAAAGGAGTAGACAAAASCTCGTAGAGAGGTGAAAGGGGAAACCATAGCAACCCTTTTCGGAGTAACTAGGTACAACACTCTCAGGCTCAAGGGCCTTGTACAGGGGCAAMGCATGACAACTCTAGTTGATGGTGGGGCCACCCAYAATTTCATAGATGCRTCCCTAGTAGCCAGGAGGGGGTTACGCACTGAGGAGTTTGAGGGATTCCAYGTGGCAGTGACAGATGGATACACGATGACATGCTTGGACATGGTCCTAGACCTAGAGGTCAAGCTAGGCAACTACACCCTGACGAATACCTTTTATGTAGTTGACATATTAGATATAGATGCAGTGTTGGGGGTACAGTGGCTTTATTCATTGGTGGAGATTGTGTTCAACTATTAGATGTTGACCATGAGCTTCAGAGACACTAGTGGATCGAGAGTGGTATTGAGAGGTATGTCTACAAGAGCACCTCAAGTAGTATCAATGAAGAGGATGGAGCGAATCTTCCGTCATGGTGATGTAGCATATGTAGCAGAGTGTTTGATCACCACCTTGAAGGATTCAGAGGGCAGAGATCATTACCATCCACAGATTAGAAAGCTTCCGAGTCAGTATGAGCCAGTGTTTGGGCCGATACCACCAGGGAGACCACCAGATAGGGGATTCAATCATACGATTGAGTTGGAGGTAGGGGCTACACCGATGATCACTGCGCCCTTAGGCACTTCAAGAGATTCAAGGACGAGATCGAGAAAGCAATCAAAGAATTGCTTGCGACGGGGCACATCAGGCCCAACACGAGTCCTTTTGCTTCTTCAGTTGTTCTGGTACTGAAGAAAGATGGCACATTGAGGATGTGCAGTGATTACAGGGTTCTCAATAAGAAAATGATCAAGAACATGTACCCCATTTCGCGCATAGATGAGTTGATGGACGAGTTACATGGGGCAGTTTTCTTCACCAAGATTGACCTGCGGTCAGGATATCATTAGATCAACATCAGAGAGCAGGGCATAGAGAAGACAATGTTCAGATGCTATTTCAGACATTTTGAGTTCTTGGTCATGCCGTTTGGGTTGACCAACGCACTTGCCACTTTTTAGTCTTGCATGAATCACATCTTCAAGGGGTAGTTGAGGAAGTACCTTTTGGTATTCTTCGATGACATATTGATTTTACAGCAGGACATGGGATGAACTTCTTGCACATTTGGAGGAGGTCTTGGGCATTATGTAGGCACAATCATTATATGCCAAGGAGTCCAAGTGTGAGTTTGGGATGAGAGAACTACTGTACTTGGGGCATATCATTAGTGAGCAGGGAGTACAGGTTCATCAAGAGAAGATCAGGGCCATTCTGGATTGGCCAACACCCAAGAACCTCACGGAGCTGAAGTGATTCTTTGGGTTATGCAGTTACTACAAGCGGTTTGTCAGAGGCTTTTCACAGTTGGGAGCACCGCTCACAAATCTAACCAAGAAGGGTGCTTTTCATTGGACCGATGAGTCACAGTAGACACTTGAGAAAATGAAGGAGGTTATGAGCACATGCCCTGTTCTGGCCTTCCGAATTTCTCTCGGTCGTTTGTCTTAGAGTGCGACACATCATGGGTGGGGATTGGAGCAATTTTGATGCAGGGAGGCCATCCCATTGTGTTCGAGAGCAGGAAGCTCAACGAGTCGGAGAGACTCTATTCGATTTACGACAAGGAAATGCTGGCAATCATGCATGCCTTAACCAAATTCAGAGAGTATTTGGTGGGTAGCAGATTTGTAGTGAAGTCTGATCACAACAGTCTCAAGTATTTCCTGGATCAGAAAGACCTCAGCGAAAGACAACATAAGTGGGTTTCAAAGATCCAAGCCTTTGAATTTGACATTGAGTATATCAAAGGAAAAAGGAAGGTCGTAGCAGATGCCTTGTCCAGGAGGCCAACATGGTGTTTGATGATGGATATTTGCATGGACTGGAAGGCACATTTGTTGGTGGAGTACTCCAAAAACAAATTTGCTTGTGAGGTATTGGATGGACAGGTAGTTGATGATAGATACTGGGTGCTAGATGATGTCATTTTCTACAAAGACCGGATCTACTTGGTCCTAGAATCTACCTTGAAAGGGAAGATTTTGAAGGTGTGTCACGATTCGTCTACAGCTGGGCATCAAGGATTCCTCAAAACTTACAGGTAGATCAAAGAGAGATTTTCATGGAAGGGTCTCAAGGATGATGTACTGAAACATATTCGAGAGTTCACGACTTGTCAGTAGAACAAGTTCGAGCAGACACACCCCACGGGGTTACTTCAGCCTCTACCCATTTCGGAGCAGAAATGGGAGAGCATTTCTATGGATTTCATTACAAGCCTTCCTCGAGTGCAAGGCATGGACTGTATATTTGTAGTGGTCGACATGTTGACCAAATTTGCACACTTCTTTGCCATACCCATGGACTACAAGGCCATACAGGTAGCAGAACCATTTTTCAGAGAGGTTTTCCGGTTGCACGGCTTACCCAGGAAAANTTCTATGGATTTCATTACAAGCCTTCCTCGAGTGCAAGGCATGGACTGTATATTTGTAGTGGTCGACATGTTGACCAAATTTGCACACTTCTTTGCCATACCCATGGACTACAAGGCCATACAAGTAGCAGAACCATTTTTCAGAGAGGTTTTCCGGTTGCACGGTTTACCCAGGAAAATAGGCAGTGACAGAGATGGGCGCTTCATCAATGCGTTTTGGCAGGAGCTCTTCCGATTGGTGGGCACATAGTTATCCATGAGTACCAGCTACCACCCACAGAGAGATGGACAGACAAAGATTGTCAACAAATGGGTGGAGGGGTATCTGAGAAATTATGTGGGGGGGCAGTAGTGTACATGTGTGAGATGGTTGCACATGGGTGCGATGGTTGGACATGGGTGACTATTGTTACAACACAACTTACCATATGTCTATCAGGATGCCGCCATTTAGAGCATTGTATGAATACGATGCACCCTCTTTTGTGGAGATTGTGTTTGGGGATAGCAGGGTTCCAGGGGCCAAAGACTGGGTTGAGGAGAGTCAGAGGATTCTACGGGCAGTAAAGGAGAACTTATAGGCAGCTTAGAACCAATAGAAGATCTATGCACATAGGCATAGGATAGAGGGCAGTTTCGAGGTAGGGGACTTGGTTTTTCTGTGATTAAAGCCATACAGATAGTCTTCCTTGAAAATAAGCGGGCCAGAGAAGCTGAAGCCTAAATTCTATGGACCATACAGAGTCATCAGGAAGGTAGGCGAGGTGGCATATGAGCTAGATCTACCAGAGGGTAGCAAGATTCACAACGTATTTCACGTTTCTTGCCTTAAAAAGGCAGTGGGACAACAAGTTAGCATTTCAGAGGAGTTGCCACCCTTGGATGAGGAGGGTCAGTTGGAGCTAGTATCGGAGGAGGTGCTAGAGCAGAGAGAGCGCAGATTGAGGAGTAGGGTTATTAGGGAGTGCTTGGTCAGATGGAGGGGACTTCCAGTGGAGGATGCCACATGGGAGGGAGAGCATATATTGCAACACCTAGGATTGATGTTGCTTGAGGGCAAACAATCTCGGGAAGGGAGGACTGTGATGTTCCATTCCCAAGAGTAGGCCAGTAGGGAGTGACTTAGTAGTCTATCTGTTCCCATAGACTATAGTCATGCACAAATAGGGAACATGGGGAGAAATATGGGTGAACAATGATGAATTAAGCCAAAAAGCATAGGAAAAGTCACTTAAGCCTAAGTCAACGGAGAAATAGAAGAAAAAGGTGTCGAGGGGGGACTTAATTAATTAATCACTCAACTTAGGAGGAAAAGCGCCTAGCTTAAGTGATGTCAATGAAGAATTAGATTGAGGAAGGTATAAAAGGAGGAATTTGACCTAATTCCTCATTATGTTATGATTTGATGTATGAACAGTTTACAGAGGAGGAAGTCGACCTCTTTGATGTTTTGTGGATTTTTGGAGGAAACCACCATCCAGATCGATTTCAGTGTTGGAAGACACACCCTAGCCTATCAGAGATACCATCTAGGTATTTCACCGTGCTAGTTCAGGAGTATTTAGATCTGTTGCAGAGACTGCGCCATACAACCAGTGAGGGCGCAAGGGTTAGAGAGGGTATTGTGTAGCTGCACGAGACCATGGCTTATCTCGTCGATTCCTTCCGGCCCAGTTGAGAGGAAGCCATGGTGCTTCTTTTGAGCCACCAATCATCAGGTTCTGACGGTGGAATCTACCAGGGCGCACAAGACAGCCAGAAAATGCGCAACTCTTGAGGAAGGACATTTGGGTTTCCAAAGAGATTTTTGGATCAGATCCGGGGAAACCCTTCCGACCCAGTTGAGAGGAGGCCATGGTGCACATTTTTGAGATAGTTATTAGAGGATTCCACTGGTGGAATCATCAGGGCGCATTGCTAGAGCCCAGGAGGTGTGCAACCCCCCAGGGGATATCATCTGGGTTTTATCCCGAGCTTCAGTCAGCCGATCTTCAGTCCGACAAATATTAGGAGGAGCCTAGAGACCAGGGCGCTCAGTTTGGGACAATTTTCAGGCTATTCGGTTTAGTATATCCACCAGGGTGAGTTTATCTAGCATTTGCAGTAGTTGCCGTGAGTTTCCGGAGCTGCATGTTGTCGATCTATCCATGCATGTGTAGATCTATCCATATCTTTTGATCACAGGTATTTTATATTAGTTGCATTGTATTCCAGTGACGATCCATGAGATCTAGCTGATGATAATTTATCTGCTTTCAGTACGTCAATGGATTTCCTCCTTTTTCCACATAATACATGTTATTGAGATGGTGTTTGTTCCTTATTTCACATGCATTGTATATACTACTTAAACATTAATTGTATGACACACATGCGAAAATCACCAAGCATGTTAAACAATTAACCAAAACGCATCCAGAAATCCCCAAAGTATCAGATTCGAGAGTCAAAACACTAGTTCAGCAGTAGATATCCAGATTGCCGGATTTGGGATATTTCATTCCTCAACTGCTTTCCCTCTCTTTCTCTTGCCCAAACACCCTCTTCCTCTTCTCACAAATGAAAATGTGTGTCCCTCTCACCCGCAACCCTTCTATTTATTTCTCTAATTCACTTTTTCAAGAGACTTCTAGAAGCCTCCAGAAATACACTTTTGTGAATTATTAATTTCCGAAAAGTCACTTTTTTCAGAAATCTGAGAAAAAAGTCATTTAAGTGACCTTTTAATTTTATCATAAGTTAAAGCTTATGATAAAATAAATAAAGCTGATCTGGGTATTTAATGTGTCCATCAGCATGCCTAGGACACTTAGGCCCATGCTGAGATACCTATCGAGCTACAAAACTAACACTCCCTCTTAGCGAGGGAGGTGTCTCCACTTGGATCAATCTCTGATCCCATCAAATCTGCTGCTGCTATAGCTGCTCCCTTTGAACTGTAAGACATCCCATCTACCTCCGCTGCAGTCTGATTTGATGTCCTGCTCGACTCCATCAATGTCTTGGATGAAGCCACTCGTCCAAAAGACTCTTCCACTGACACTGATGTCTGATCCAAGATCCCTTTGGACCCCACTACAGGTTGTCCCTGCACCCTGTACATCATACCCTCTTTGATGCCAAGCCTCACTGCTGCATCTTGGGTATCTACTCCGTCTGCATGTATAAATACTTGTCCATCCTTGAACATCAATGCATACGCCATATCCTCCAGTGTTGCCACGGAGAGCAAATTGACCTTATCTCTGGAACATACATCACCCCGACCACCTCCAGAGGACCACCTGACTCTAGCTGGAATCTGACGCATCCAACCCCCTTCACTAATGCATGGTGTTGACCCCACTACCCACATGCGAGCCTGATCCCGTCTCTGAAACACTAAGGAACACTGACCTCATTCCTGTCATATGGTGAGATGATCCATTGTCCACGAACCATACCCCACTGTCCTCCAACTCTGCAACACTGCTACTTGAAAGAGAAGCGACCAGAGAAAATTCATCCTCGAATTTCTCTGCAAACACATCCATCTTAGTAGATGCCGTGGCTACAACCTCTTCCTCCTCCTCCTCCTTCTTCTTGGGACATTGGTTGGCATAGTGGCTAGTCTTGTGACATGCAAACCATTTCACTTTGCCCATGTCTCTGGAACCTCCCGCTCCACTGCCCTTCTTCGCGTGAAAAGCCACGTTCTCTTCCTCTTCACTCTTTGGTTGGCTAGCTTGAGTGGAAGTCATCCCATAATCTCTCCCAATCAAGGAGCTTCTCCCAAGCCACCACTCCACAGACAAATACTTACCACTACTTGGTGAAGCCATTCAAGGCTGTCCTCACCAACTCTGTCTCGTCCATTGCCTCTCCCACTACCGCCAGTTCATCTTTGATCCGAGTGAACTTTATGAGGTAAGTGACCACTGACTCTCCCTTGGCCATCTTTGTGCTTCTCAGCTTTTCTTTGAGCAACATCTTCCTGCTCTGGTTGTCAGACTGGTACAACTTCTCTAGGGCCTCCCACATGTCCTTCGCTGTCTTCTTGCTAGACAAATGAAGAATAATGTGGTCCTTGACTCCATCCACAATTATCCTCTTGGCCTTGACATCTTTTTTTTTGTGAGCTGCTAGCTGTACTGGATCAATAGGGGCTGCCACTTTGCTTTCAACAATTTCCAACAGTCCATTCTGTTAAATTTTGAGCTTGACTTCTTAAGCGGATTATTTTTTTGAATTCTTCAACACTTTGATTCCAACTTAATACATTTCAACAATATAGAATCATAACTGAATAGCAATAACCATGTAGATACGTAAGCATGCACATCAACAACACATATACCTTGGGGAAACCTTGTACAGGGAGAAAAACCCCAACAAACGATATTTCTT
>JASDQU010686622.1:0-18226 GCA_032191745.1 Picea mariana
TTTCAATTTTTTTTTTTTTTTTAAATGGCATGTGGATTTTGATGTCAGAACTACTCGTGTGGAAATCCTTCCTTGAAGATTTTTAAGTTTTTCCTCCACAACTTAAAATGGATGATCATGCAGTGTGGCACAAATTTTTCCAGACCCCAAGAAAAAATTTATGCCTGTGAAGGGTCTTGTGCCAGGCTGGATAAATTCCCCAACTTCTACCAACTTGGCATTCAGTGGTTCTTCAAGCTGACCTTGAGATCGCTCCCTAGCCTAGAAGTCAACTTTTGGTCCAGATTATTAGATAATTGATTTGTGATTGAACCATATTCATTATATAATTCTGCTGATAGCTTTAGCTGATTGATGTTAGGGTCATCATTTTATTGCATTTTTTGAGAATATGGGTTAGGCAGTTTCGTTGTGGTTGTCTTCATTGGATGTTACATGTGTTTTATGATTGCATTTCATTTAGGATTTATTTGTGTTGGATTGATAATTTCATATTAAAACTTGCTAACAATTTTCTTACCTTACAAATATAGATAGCTGGAAAATTCGTTGGGTGCAATTTGATTGGAAAAAGGATGAAAGCTCGGATGGATATTGGGTGCACATGGTAGGGAAATGGAATGGGGATCCAAATAAAAAAACATAAGTATAAACAAAATAAAAAAATGTGAAAATACACACCCTTGTGACAAAACGGATTTGGTTCCAAGTCTGCAGTTTTTGTCATACAATTTAAATAAATATCTTTAAGGAATTTAAAGATGAAGGATCAGGTAACTAGTAAATACCTATCAAGACATTTGCAAAGTTGAAACCCTAGTAATTATTCATCGCCAAAGCCTCACGCGACACCTTCTGAGTTTCTTATGCTCTGAACAGGCGGCTCCATAGACCACCGGGCTAATAACTGTAACAAATTCTTCTCTGAATAGGCGGCTCCACCACTAGCATCTCTTTCCCTCTTTCCGTTCCGTCGAGGGGAAATAAACACGAAAATTCAATATATGTAAACCAGGCCTTGGCGATTTAGAGATTTTCTGGATGGTCACTAGATAGTAGACTCTGTAGTTCTCACGAACGAACCAGATAGGTAACAAAGCCATGATTTTAACCCTGGGCC
Organism: Picea mariana; assembly: GCA_032191745.1. NCBI lineage: Eukaryota > Viridiplantae > Streptophyta > Pinopsida > Pinales > Pinaceae > Picea > Picea mariana. Next base: position 1,121 of record JASDQU010686622.1, read on the forward strand.
AATGCCATACAATTTATACCAGGTGGGAGGGCCAAAATGTAGCTACCCAGTGCCCATACCACAAAATCTAGGCGAATTAAACCATAAACCCCGATTTTACCAAATGGCAGGGCGAAGAAGCTATCAAAAATTCCCATACTTCTAGAAATTTGGCTAATGGAAGCTTGTCCCTCCAAATTTCAGGGGCGAAATATATATATTTTTCCTCTATCTCTCCTAAAAACAAGGGATAACCCTGTACACGACTTTTCCCCTAAAATAAATTATGGGCTAATGATATAAGTTTTAAAAAATCACTTTAAGACAAAAAATTCGCCCAATAAAAAATTGGAAGCCTCTAAATTTCGCCCATGAGCGAAATTTCGCCCCTAAAATCATCTATGCATGTCTCTCCCAACAGGGATAAATATGTCCAACCTATGAAAATAGAGGTTGAGTATATCTACTTTACAACATGTCTCTCCCAACAAGGATAAATATTCAACTTGATAATGTAAGGCAGTGGTGGCCTAACCATTAATGAGCACATCACCACATTTTTTCATCATGGTACCCAAAAGGTGGGTATGAAAATCACAATAAGAAATGTTGAAATAAAAGGTTTTAATATAATCATGTGTACCATCAATCAAATAAAAATATCCACATATTTACACCAAGCATCACACCCATGGATGTTCTATGGGGTGGAATGCTTGCGACCTACAATATTTGATTAGTGCTCATCTCTTCTAGCATCAATGAAGGCTCATCTTACATACTTCAAGTTGGTTAATATGAATAAATTTGGTTACGGGAGCATCATGTGCTCCTCATTCTTTAAGAGAGTTACAACATTGATTTCGTAGGTGGAACTAGAACTACCTGTTATCGGATAAATCAGTTAAATACACCTATATCTAGAACAAAGCAAGACAGGACATGACTCTTTCCCTAAGTTACAATCATTAAGTTTACTACCAAAGAAGGAATGGATGACATACCTTTAGATATCACTTCCTTATATCTTTGTTGTCCCTGCTTCGCTCTGGTGCTCTTGTGAAATCAAATCTGCAATGGCACAAACCAACCAAAGTGAAAGAAACAATAGTAGATTTAGTGAAAACCTATACATGTGATCAAGGAGTCATGTAATAAAATGAGAATGATTTTATGGGAAAGAAACATGTCACTGTATTATATAATGTGGAAGAAAGATACAACCATATGCCTTGATGTTGTCAGGTTCCTTCCAACGATTCTTTGTTTCCCACACACTTCTTGCTCCACAGATTTTGAGACCAACAATCTATCTTGACAAAGAAATCCCAAGCCAAGATACAAAACTCAATAACAAGCCAATCTAATCCAAGCTCATCCAAGCTAACCTTGTCCATGAGAGTTCCTCTCCTTTTATAAGCTGAAGAGGATAAGGTGAGGAAGTTAGGATGATCCCACTAAATCATGAAAGCGAGTAAGAACGAAACCATTTGGAGGCCACCTCACCATATAAGATTCTCCTTCTAGAAGCATCGAGAAGATGCATGTTTTCCCACGTACGAAGGCCGCCACACCCTAGCTATAGTGCATCCTGCAAAAACTCCACATCCTAGATATAGAGCAGCATGTGGAAATCAAACATTTCCACACCCTATGTATAGTGCAACCTACGAAAATCCTCCTTAATAGGGTTTTTACAAAGGGAAATCCAATTTATTTTCACAGTAAAAGTTCTTCTCCCTTCTTTCTTCAAGAATTCAAGGCACTGACCCCTTTGAAGGTAATAGATAGGTTTACATCATTAACGGTCATAAGGTTGACGAAAATAATGTGTAACACTACCAAGGTTCAGAGAGCCTTGGATGGCCTAATGGACATTTATAATGAAAAGTTTGGGAGGCTTATGCATCATTAGTTTACACATTGAGGAGTTATTTTAATGGTGGTCTCATCATTTAATTTCAATATAGTACTATCCCTATGAAAGGTTATATTTCTATAGAGACACTGATATGCCTCTTCTTCTCAACGTTACCTTTGGTGATATAGGTAAAACTCTTTAAATATTTAAAGTTATTTAATTTTATATTATTTTATTTTAATAAAGAACTCAAGAGGAAATCAAAAAGAAATTTTTTTGGTGTGGACTATATCCTAAAAAAAAAATTGAGTCGATGCAAAGTGAGTATTGTAGAATGTTTAGATAAATCCAGATGGACTCACCCACCAAGTTCTAATGATACAGATTGAGGACCTTCCAGAGTGCATGCAGCAACATGTGGTGAGGGTACCATGGAATTTGGTTTTTGGCGTCTGGTGAATGTTGTTGTATGTTATCATGATGCCCATGAAGGGGTAGGGACCTCAACCTATTATAGCATTAATTTCCACCCTACATTTTCAGAAGGGACACAGAAGAATATGTAAGCCAAGACATGGCACTCAGATCAATGTTCAGATCATGTTTTAGGGGTGTTGTTGGTAACATATTAGATACTAGCGACATGTTGTTTGACACCCATTCACAACAAGTGACACCCTAAACAAACTTCTATATTTGTGGATTTTTTAATAGATGAGTGAGGGATAAGTTGGTTATTCATGTTACAAGTCTTGAAACTCACAACATTCAAGTCTCCAATGGTATCTAGAATATATATAAGCTCTCCCAAGCCTCTCTAAGAATCTATATAAAGAAGTAAAATATTGAACATAGGGAGGAAGAATCATTTACAAATATGTGCTGCCAAAATTCAGGGGTACTTCTCCATCTACATAATTCACAGTTAGGTTACCTAGATTGGTTGAAGAGCTAAGGAAGAGAAAAAATAAAGGGGTAAAGAGGAGTGCATCTACACTAAGAGGTAATTTCATTGATGTACTTATGTCATTTAAATTAATACATCATTGGTTTTCTTCTATGAATATTTGTATTTCATGCATGAATGTTCAGACCTAATTTATTCTTTCATAGGTCAGGTTAGATCCAAGATAGATATATCATTCTAATTCTAAAATTAATAGTAGGAAGGTATTATCACTTGTGTGTAGGTAGTGGGTTGAAGGATCTTGGAGTTATATCTCCAGGACTACACTAGCAAAGGATACACAAGGACAACCTTCAGGAAAAGGTATGCCATTCCTTCAAATCTTAGTATAAATATGAATCTAGTTCCTTATTTCTAAGGAAATTCATATAAGTCTATCCCAATGTCTATCTAGGATCAATAGGTATATCCTATAGAGATCTTGTCAATTCATTGGTGAGATTTTATCCGTAACAAAACTGGTGACTCCACTAGGGAGGAATCTTTGATTCTTCTCGAGTTTAGAATCACTTGTCTATTATCCTTTGTTTTGTTTTTTATTTGGTTTTTTTCTTCCCTGGTACTCCCATGGATATTATATCTCTCAAATAGGACATATCTAAGTCAAATCTCTCTCTTTTTCCAAAAATCTTGCAGGGTGTCACTTGTTGCACTACTAGTGTCAAGAAACTAGTCACCTATTGTTGTTCATCTGACCCGTGACACTGATCCGGATTATTTTTTAGAACGAAATGAAAGTAGAGATATTACAATGAAACACACATACATATTACCAGAAATAGAGAAATAAAGTAATACATGATTTCTATTCATGAAAGAAATGTTTAGAGACTGTAAAACTACACAGTGAAAGACTTTCTAGAATGGTCGTCGCTTGTATTTGAGAAGAGATGTGATGGCTACTCGCATTCAAAAGAAGATGATGGTTACAATGATGCTCTAAAGGCCCTTTTAACATAAGTAAAATCCAAAACCCTGACCCCGGAAGATGAAAATCCAAAAGGTTTACGGGCCCTGATGGGGGTATTTGATACATTAACTTACCGAGGGTGTAACTTTTGCATACGATATTCGTTTGGGGAACTTGATACACCGCTGGAAAGTTATAATTGAGAAGAAATACTTTTGAATATTCCATGTCAATACCTTTAGTAGTCACATGGACTCCAAATACCCAAAAAACGTCGTTTAGGGACTCAAAACGACCCCAAAAGTTTGGAACCCGAAAAACTGTCGAAAAACTGCCAAGATGGAAAACTGTTTTTCGACACCGTGGGATAGGTGGGTGGCCACCGATATAGACCTAGATCAATAATCCATCCTTAGGAGGAAATGGTCTCATTTTCATTGAGTTCCTGGGGGAGAGGGTGAAGCATTTGCTGAATCTGAATCTTGGTGAGTTGTTTGCCTTGTTGGAGAAGTTGCACTACTTAGCTTGTTGAAGGATGTCACGAACCTGTGGCTGGAATGGTTGGACCTTTTTAACGAGTCTGTCTACATGATATGACTTTGTGAAGAAGAAATATTTTAACTTTGTTGCAACCTTTTCAACCTTCTTTTGTTGGATAGAAGGTGCTTGGGCCGAGGCTGTAGTGGTTGCAGTATCCCTCTGTTCACCTTTTGAACATATTGTGAAGAAGCTAAATTTTGTAGTATGAGATACTTTGTTGTCGCATTGTTTATGTGGGACAATAGTTGGAACTACCTCTCGTATCCTCTAGAGATGACCCCCAAGAGTAACAATGACACTACAGGGTTGAGACTCATAGATAGAATGGTACTTCCACATATATGGTTAGCCCAAGAGAACATCACAGACATATAGTGGGGAAACATCACATAATACCTCATCCTTGAAACACTGGATATCATATGAAAATCATCATTGTTGGTTGACATGAAGATCTCATTCCTGGAAAAGCCACCCAATGTTGTATGGTTGCAGGTGTCGTGTTATCGATAATCTCAACTGTTTGATGACCTATGTTGAGATGAGGTTATTATGGATTCCATTATCAACAATAAAACATAGCGGGGTCCCCTTCACCCACATTTGTTAATGAAAAATGTGATCCCCCTCTTCAGGATATGTGGGTTCTTCTGGTTGAATTGCTGCGGCCACAAAAATATCAATGGGGTCTGTGTTGATGATTTATCTTCTATCAATAATTTCTTAATCAGATTATGAATCAGGTTTTGGCTCCTTGACATTGACCTTGACCACCAATGATTGTTTTGAGTGACATTCATTGCTATTGTGCCAAGGAATTTTGTGGAAATCACACCATTTTTCAGTGTCCTTCTTCGTCTTTCTGTGACCCTTCTTTTCCTATGGCTTAGGTTGGTTTTCAGAAAGTTGTTTTTTAGGGTCGTATTTCTCGTACTTTGGTTGTTGTGGATTTGCAGATCCGAACTCCCATTTGTTTTGGTTCCTAAATGTCTACTTGATTTTGAAAAAATATCAATAAGCAATACCGAGTGATGATATATGCAGAAAATCCATCTCAGTTTGGATGTATCTGTGTACAGCCCCACGGTATTTTGGAACTAAATGTTGTTCGGAGTTTTTGATACCCATCTTGGTGCACAAGGTATAGAAGGTATTGGTGAACTCTGGACCTACTTTCCCCCTCTCTTGTCGCAGTGTGGTGCATCTCATGTATCAGTCTTCATAGTTCCCAATCGGGTAATATTGTTCCTTGACTGCATCCACAAAAAAATCTCAAGTGGGATCGACCCCATATATTCCAGACTCTGTGGAACTTTTCTCCGAGTAAGTTTCTCACCAATGTTTTACATGGGGGAGAGACTTAAGAAGTGCGAAGGTGATCATTTCCTTGTCAGAGAAATTATGAATAGAGAAATAACCCTCTAGCAGATTTAACCATTTTTCTAGGGCATCTTCTTCTATATGTCCTTCAAATATGGGAATATCAAAAATAACTTGTACCTTTAAAGGAGAGGTTCTTCCAAAGTGGTCTCTTGATGAAGACGCACCTGTTTTTATCGGCAGACATTGAAGGATGTGGGAATAATTCTCCATCATTTCGTCCCTTTGTCACGTGAGAGCTTGCTCAAGCAACAGATTAATAGAATATGTTGCTCTATCATTTTTCTTTTCTTCCTCCATAGATTTTTTATTGGGAGTGCGAGAGAGATTGTCCTCAAGAGAGACAATATCGAGACCCAACTTGATATACTCAGACCTCGTCAGGGACATGCACTAAAAAAGAGATCAAGAGCAGCTTGCTCTGATACCAATGATTCGAATTATTTTTTAGAACAAAATGAAATGAGAGATACTATAATAAAATACGCATAAATATTTCTAGAAACAGATAAATATAGTAATACATGATTTCTATTAATGAAAGAAATGTATAGAGACTGTAAAAATACAGAGTGAAAGACTCGCTAGAATCATGGAAGCTTATCTCTAAGAAGATATGTGACAACTACTCACATTCCCAAGAATATTATTGTTACAATGAGGCTCCAAAGTCCTTTTTAACATAAGTAAAATCCAAAACCCTAACCCCAGAAGATGAAAATCCAAAAGGCTTGCAGGCCCCGATAGGCGTAGTTGATACGTCAACTTCCTAGGGGTGTAACGTTTTCATATGATATCCTTTTGGGGTTCTTGATAGACTGTTGGAAAGGTCTAACTGAGAAGAAATACTTTAGACTATCCAAGGTCAATGCCTTTTGCATTCACCTAGGCCCCAAATCCCCAAAATACGTCATTTGGGGCCTCAAAATGGCCAAGATGGAAAACTATTTTTCAAGCCCGTGGGATAGGTGGGTGGCCACTGATATCCACCTTGATCAGACACCTCTTGTAAAATCTAAAAATTGAAAGGTTTATATATTTATTTAGTTAGATCTAGATTTTTCTGATTTCATGGACATGTGATTGGTCTATACCCTTGTATATTGTCTCTAATTGAGTCCTCTTGACACACCTTTTGTCTTCAATTTTAGTTTGAAGTTTTTTTTTGAGTATTTCTTGGATTCCTAATGTACACTTGTTTCTTGTCTAGCGATCTATTAAAGTCAGGAAGTGCACCCATCAGATCTAGTTAAATTCGATAGTTTCCCATATTGATTGCATTTGGTCATTTTCCCCTCTTGTGATTTGTGTTCATTACTAGATCCACCTTCATAGTGAGTTTTGGGTTGCAATTCTTGTATAGATATTGGAATTTTCTTCTTACTATCACTACTAATTTCCTACTGTTATAAAAACATAATCGTGGAGCAATAAAATAAAATAAATGAGGAAATAAAACACAAAAACTACACAATACAATAGAGACACAGATATACGTGGTTCACCCAATATGGGCTACGTCCACTAGATAAATTGTCAAGTCCTTGCTTTATTATTATCCAAAAAATGAAGGGATACAACCTACAACACACCTGTTGTAACTTCATCTTCTTTCTCTCACAGTCTCCTCACTTAGTATACAATATTTTCAATGATGCATAGCCGCAATACATTTTCCTCAAGAAAAGAGGGTTTTCTTCTAGGGAAAAAAACTCTAACATAAATTCTACCGTCAAATATGCAACCTTATAATGAACAGTCCATACTTACGATGAAATTACAATATACATTTACAAGGAAACGTTTCATTTGGTGGCTTCACCCACAAACCCCTACCAAGGGCCCTCTTTCCCCCAAACCCCTATCGAGGGCCCACTTTCCCTCGGACCCCGCAGAGGGGGTAACCCCCCTATTTACTCCATTGTGTGGATGATTGTACATTATTCTAGGGTGTAAAGTATTCATGGGGTATAAACATGGATGAAAAGAAATACCTTTGAATGAGTAAGATAAGCAGGCTCCACAACCAACAATATCTCACTTGGAGACTAATCTCAACAACTCCATCGTTGTTGCATATGATAGACTATGAACCTTATTGGACCTAGAAAATTTCTCATATTCACCTTCATGCTTGAAGATCAACTGAAACTAAGAAGTAACTCAGTTTCTCCCTGGTTATTCCCTTAGTTAACATGTTTGCAGGATTCTGGCAAGTGTGTATCTTTTCTAACTTCAAATGTCCATCTTCCAAGATGGATCATATGAAATGGTACATGAGTTGTATATCCTTATTCTTTGAATGGAAGGATAAGTTATTTTCAATATTAATGGCACTCTCATTGTCACAATACAACTTGTTATTCTCTTGCTTCTTTCCCAATTCCTCCATAAACCTTTGTAACCAAATCATCTCTTTACTAACCTGTGAAGCAGCAACATACGCTGCCTATGTTGTTGACAGTGCAACAACATTTTCTAGTTTCAAAATCCAACTTATTTTTGTTCTACCTATAGTAAAAACATACCCTGTGGTGCTCATCCTGTTATCTTTATCACCTGGCATATCTGAATCAACATATCCCTATAGAACAATGTCAAAACCTTCAAAACATAATGCATGAGTAGTAGTACCTCTCAAATACATGAGAATCCACTTTATTGCCTCCCAATGTTCTTTACCTGTATTTTTCATATACCTACTCACAATTCCCATTGCATGTGCAATATTTGGTCTTGTGCAAACCATCACATACATCAAGTTGTCAACTGTTGATGATTAAGGGACCCTCGACATGTATTTTATCTCCTCATGTGTATTTGGACACATTTCCTTAGTTAATTTGAAATGAATGGCCAAAGGTGTACAAACTAGTTTTGCATTCTACATTCTAAACCTCTCCAACACCTTCTCTATTAACTCACCCTGAGACAATGTCAATTTGCGATTTTTCCTGTCTCTTGTGATTCTTGTACTAAAGATTTTCTTTGCAACACCCAAATCCTTCATCACAAATGAGCTATATAACTTCTTATTGAGCACATTTATATCTTTCATATTAGACCCTGCAGCAAGCATGTCATCTACATACAATAGCAAGATAATATAACTTCTATTTTCTAGATATTTAAAATAAACACAGTGATTAGAATGGCATCTACTATAACCTTGTTCTTTCATAAACCTGTCAAACTTCAAATACCACTGCCTTGGAGCTTTCTTTAGTCCATACAATCTCTTCTTCAACCTGCATACAAAATTATCCTTTCCTTTGACCTCATACCCATGTGGTTGTTGCATATAAATCTCTTCCTCCAAATCCCCATCGACAAAAGTTGTTTTTACATCTAATTGTTCAAGATGAAAATATTCTACTACCAGAAGACTTAAAATAGTCCTAATTGAATTCATTTTAACAATAGGAGAAAATATTTTATTAAAATATATACCTTTGTTTTGTGCAAACCCCTTTACAACAAGTCTATCCTTGTACTGTTTTTTTCCTCCATCTTCTTCCTTCAACTTGTAAACTCATTTATTCTACAATGCTCTTTTTCCTGCATGAAACTGAACCAAATACCAAGTCTAGTTATTTACTAAGGAATCCATTACCTCTTTCATGCCTTGCTCCCACTTCTTTTTTCTATCTACCTAGATTGCATCTTCATAACATTTTAGTTCACCAGAATCAATCAACAATAAATAATACAATGGAGAGTATCATTTAGGGGTTATACTTAACCCAATAGATATTGTAACAACACTTGCAATAGTTTGAGGTACATGTTGATCTTGTTGTTGTACATTTTTATTTTCTAATACCTTTGGAAAAAAAAATCTAGTGATCTCATCAAGCATTGTGTATTCTAATTTTTCTTTTTCATGTTTCTTTCATTGCAAATGATCTTTGTACATGACCTTCTCATTGAATATGACATCTCTACTCCTAATGATTTTATTATTTTCATAATCCCATAAGAGATAACCAACATCGTATCCAATAAAGGTACACTTCTTGGATTTTTCCTCAATCATTGTTTTATTTTCTTTATTAATATGGACAAATGATTCACAACCGAAAGTCTTCAAAAAATAAAAGTTTACATTTTTACCTGTACATGCCTCCTCTGGAATTGTACCATCCAAAGAGCTTGAAGGTCCTCTATTTATTAAGTAAACAACAATATCTACCCAGAACTGTAAGGGAAAACCCGCATGCAATCTCATACTCCTTGCATGCTCCATGATTGTCCTCATCATCCTTTCTAACACACCATTTTCTTGTGGTGTTTCTAGAACTATCTTCTCTCTATGAATCTCATGGGATGAATAGTAATCATCAAAATCATTGCTGCAACATTCACCTCAGTTTTCCTTTCTGAGACACTTTAACCTTTTTCTTGTCTCATTCTCAACCAAATATTTCCATTTCTTAAAAGTATCAAAAACATCATATTTTTGTTGAATGCAATAAACCTAAGTTTTTCTAGTTGCATCATCAATAAAAGTAACATAATAACGAGAGCCACCAAGAGATGATACATGAGTTGGTATCCATACATCTGTATGCACAAACTCTAATGTTTCATTCTTCTTTTCTTTTCCGACTCTGAGAAATCTTACTCTTTTATGTTTTCCATAAACATAATGCTCACATAAATCCAAATCAATTTGTTTAAGATATGGCAACACATTTATTTTGTGAAGTATTTTCATCCCCTTCTCACTCATGTGTCCAAGCCTATCATGCCACAGTGTTGTATCCATTTCAGTAGAAGCTAAAGATATAGAAGTGTCAATATTACCAGAACATAAATAAAATGTACCTACCTTTTTCTCATTTTTATATCACCAATGATCATTTGGTGACCTTTTACACCTTATCTATAAATATGGATATACAAGCTTCAATTTCCAACTATGCTGTTGAAATTAGATTTTTCCTTAGATATCGAACATGTCTTACTTCTTTCAACAACCATTGGTTTCCATTGCTTTGCTTTATTTTTACCTTTCTCATTCCAACAATTTTGCATGGTGCATGATCACCCAAATGAACCTATTCAAAATAACCTTGAACATAATCTAGAAAATGTTTCCTAAGGGGTGTGGCATGAAATGAATCCCCTAGATCTACTACCCAAGATTCAGAAATATTATCTACAGAAAGAATCAAAGCATCTTGTAACACATCACATGTTACATGTGCTTCCTGATTTTTCTCCTGCTGTTCATATCTTTGTTTCTTTGGAGCTCTAAAGTCTTTTTTGAGATGTCATTTCTTCCCACAATTTCATCACTCTATCTTTCCAAATCTAGATTTGGATCTTCACTTCCTATAATTCCCAAAGTTCCATAAGCCCTTTCCTCTATCCCTTTGGTTTCCCCTATTCTCCATGTTCAATGCATTACTTGATGTCTCACTTATGTTTTTCCATTGTATTTCCTCACTAAGGATAACACCAACAACATCATCAAATTTTAAAGTATTTGAACCAGATACAGAGTTACTTACAACCATGACCAAGACATTCCATCTTAGTATCAATGAGCACAAGATTAGAAGAGCCCTGAACTTATCATCGAATGCCACTTTTACGGAACTTAGTTTATTAGTAACTGTATTAAATTCATTTAAATGATCTACAACAGACCCACCTTCTGACATCTTCATATTAAATAATCTCTTAATTAGAAATACCATATTGGACACCGAGGGTTTTTCATACACTTTAGACAATGCATCCATCATCTCCTTCATTGTCTTTTCTTTCGAAATATAGAAATCCATCGATGCTTCCACGCTCATCTATATCGTTCCTAGTGCCTTTCTGTCAAGAACCTCCCATTCTTCACCCTTCATGGTCGTCAGATTCTTTTCTATTCCACCCATTGGTAGGAATAGATCCTTCTAATATAAATAAGCTCCCATCTTCATCTTCCATAAATGGTAGTTTTGGTCGTTAAGCTTCTTGACCCTAAACTTTCCATCTTCCACCATTTCTCCCACTCGAACCAGGAACCCTCTTTTCCAACAAGTTACATTTTTCGCTGATACTAGTTGTTAGAAAAACAGAATCGCAAGGGAATAAAATAAAACAAATGCGGAAATAAAACATAGAAGATACACAATACAATAGAGACACAGATATACATGGTTCACCCTGTGTCGAATGTCCACCAGAGAAATTTCCAAGTCCTTGTTTTATTATTTTCCAGCAAATGAAGGGATACAACCTACAACACACCCGATGTAACTTCCTCTTCTTTCTCTCACAATCTCCTCACTGAGAATACAATATTCAGAAAGATGCATAGTTGCAATACATTTTTCTCAAGAAAAGAGGGTTTCCTTCTAGGGAAAAAAACCCTAACATAACTTATACCCCATATCTCTCACCTTATAATGAACGGTTCATATTTACAATGAAATTACAATTTACATTTACAATACAATTTTTCCTTTGGGGGCTCACTTGCCCCCAGACCCCGCAGAGGGGGTAACCCCCCTCTGCACTCCCCCACATGGAGGAGTGTACATTCTTCCGGGGTGTAAAGTCTTCATGGGGTATAAACACGGCTGGAAGAAAAAGACCTCTAAATCAGGAAGATAATTAAGCTCCACAACAAACACCTACAACCCTTTGCTTGTTGATTTGCTAGTTTTCCGTTTTCATATTATGATCTTGTTTAGATTAAGGAACTTTTTCATTATATTTGGAAAAATAAACAAAAAAATAGTTTCATGCATAAAAGCTTTTGAAGCATTAAAGACAAAGTGCATTGTTGAAGTGTTTGGTTTGGTATCTTTTCAAAAGTTTGTTTCCGATTTGTCTTGGATGGTTTCTTGGTGTTTGAGAGGTTACATTGTGAATTTTACAAAGAAAAATATATATTTCCCTCCCATAACTAAAATTCATCGAATTGAAAATTTTCATGAACATATTTGAATTGCTTTGGTTCGGTCAAGAGTTAAGAACACCATAAAATTTTCATCTATTTCCATTTGACATAAACAATAGCCATAAGAAAATATTTGTAAAGCTAAAATCAACTAGAATCTTTTCTTTGTTAGTAAACCAACATTACATAAAATTTTCATCTATTTCCATTTGACATAAATGATAGCCATAAGAAAATATTTGTAAAGCTAAAATCAACTAGAATCTTTTCTTTGTTAGTGAACCAACATTAGATAAGCTTAGGGCCTTGGAATAGGATTGGAAAGTGAACTCTCCAAGGCCACCAAAACGAAACCTATAAGTCATTAAAGAGTGTAAAATATATTATTCAAACTAGTGTGTCGGGAAGCCCCTCTAACATAGGATTCAAGCACGAGGTCGCATTAGGAAAAGTATAGATATTTCCTCTTTCTACTTGTTTTTTGTTCATGGTATCACTTTGACTACTATGTATACATGGTTTTTTTGGTGCCACGCCTCTGTGTGAGGTAACTCCTTTGAATCTTCAATCTTAGGTACCCTTCCCTTATGTATGGTTGGACTTGCAATTGTTTTGAGGATCATTGATTATGAGGTGGTAGCCTTAGTAGCCATTCTTAGGTAGATACATAGGTGACTAAAGGTGGGACGTGCCTATGGTACTTGGGGAAAGCATTTTTTATGGTCTTAGTTCCCCGAGAGGGTGTTCATCTTAATAAAATGAACTTGCACTAGTCATGTTTGTTTCATGTAGTTCATTGTAACTTCTCTCCATACCTTCTCTAGCCAATCGGGAATTCATATCCCCTAAGACAATATTGTGAGTAATGCATATCCCTTGAGCCATTAGTTTGATTACTGTTGTCCTATATTTGTTAGGGGTGTGCTCTTTGGTTTCGAGTGTACATTTGCCTAAGGTTGAATTGTGTTTTAATATATATCGATCTGGTATGATATTCTCAAAACTTGAAATAGTTGTACTATAGTCTCTGGGTATTCCGTTTGGCAGTGGTCCAAACTTATATTGGTGCAACTTTACCTCAACTCCTATAGGTTCTTGAAATGATTATACTTGATAATATGTCTATGACAACAAGGTCAAGCCACCATGGCCCGTGGCCAAATTTCTCACATTTTTGGAGACATTCAAGTAGACATAGACCATTTTCTCGATCAAGGATCTCATGGAAAAGTCCGTCAAGGTCCCATTCAAGAGGATCATGGCTCGGAGAAACCCCCTTTACTACATGGGGATTCCCAAGTTGGGTACCATGCTTGAGCTCCTCAAGGTGACGGATTATGTCGGGCAATGCCTCGAGGATGTCAACTTGTCATTTATTTTGTTACATGTGGATGTCGACATGGTGAGAAATCCATATGTGAGTAGGAATATGTATGAGGGTAAGAAAAAAGTTCATGGAATTTGAAGAAAACGACGCTAACCACCGGCATGGTCGTGGCCACTTTTATGGGTGATATTGTTGTGCTCGACTAAGGGGGGTCAAACCATCGAAGCCTTTCATCTAGTGTCGCCACAAGACTGCACAGCTGGATATTTATTCCAGGAGATTCAGTTATTAAAAGCTTAATGCTTCTCTCTTTTAAATAGAACCATGCTAATGTACACAAAGTCGTATTGGAAAAGATGGCGAATGCTAATTTTGCTCCAAAAAAATTCACATTTCATCCACTTATAATTAAAATCTTATTGCATCTCTCTTTTAAATAGAACCAAGCTAATGCAGACAAAGTCGTATTGGAAAAGATGGCCAATGCTAATTTTGCTCCAAAAAAATTTATATTTCATTCACTCATAATTTTTTTTCTATCAAAATAAAATGGATAAGATACAATGTTTGTTTTAGATGATGAAGATGAACAAATATCGTCCAGTCCTATGTGCTTTAATTTTGTTTTTACTTCGTAAGGGGAAATGTTTGCGGAAGCAGCCAAACTCCTTGAGAGTATGGATAAGATGGGTTGCAAACCGAATGCAATTACATATGATATAATGGTTCAAGACTTTTGAATAGGGGGAGTTGATTTTGTTTGAATGGAGTGTAACTGAGAATTTCATCATTCAATCGATCCATACATCCATTCATTCATGTTTTGTATCGATTGATTGGTTGGTTTTCACAACTTCTAAGAAAGTGGGCAGTTTTCAAAATATTCATTGCAGTTTTGTTTTGCTAAGATAGATCTAAGTCTCGATCTGGGAAGTTCATAAGAGGGATTGACTGTTGAAAACTCTAATTTTAGTTTGTTATTTTATCTTAACGATTATATTCTATATGTACTATATACATTATTGATGTACATATTAATTGAATTGGCTTCGTTCCTTTTCTCATAATAATTATTTATTTTCTTAGCTATATTCTTAATAGTGATATCAAAACATGAAAATAATATTATGAACCTAATAGTTTATAGCAATGTTTAATACATAAGCACCCTTTGTCTCAAGGGCCTGATAATATTGAGAGATCCATGGTAGTTTTTCCATGAAGTTGAAGTGTAGTGAGAGTGATGAAGTGGGCAACCTGGAGGATTGATTTGGTCAATTTTTATTTCTTACTATGTTGAGGGATAATTCAAAGTTTCTTGAGTCAATGTTTTTTCGACCTTGAATTTTTTGACATATATTATTCTCAACTAAAGTAAATCAGTCCAGCAATTTTCTTATTATGGCCTCCGTGCACACAAACCCTAGTCGCCTTCTTTATTATTGATGGATTGTTGTATGAAAGAAGTAAAATGCAATAATAGTTTGTTCAAGAAAAATTGCACACTTTTGCAAGGTTTCTTTGAGGGGTAGAGTTTATTTTTATCTTCAAGTTTGTAACTGAAGTGATTTCAAACATGTCATTTTGAAGAGTGGAGAATTCAATCATCACGAAGAAATAAATTGAATTTGATCTAAGTTTGTTAAATAAATTGAATTTGATCTAAGTTTGTTGTTGTTCCTTTTGTTATCAAATACTGTTGAATTGATTTATGATTTTAGTTAGGTGCATTTTTTTGTTGAAGCCAATACTCTTTTGTTGAGATTAAATTTTCTAATGTCTAGATGGACTATTGTAAAAGGGTGGAATTGCAAGAATTACTAAATACTAATGGTTTGGTAGACTTACTGAACACTCTGATGACAACATAGTCACATTTGACGAGACAAATCTCTCTTGCATTAAAAATTGTTTACAAAATTTAAAAGATACACTTGAGTTTTTACAGCTTGAGTCACAACTCCAACAAGAAGATATGCAGCAAAAAAAAACAATTTTGAACCTGTTTCTATTCAGAAATTTTCTCAGTCTGCTCACAACAAAATTATTGAAGTCAATGAAGATGATGAATAATATTGAAATGGCAACATTGTGATAAAGTTGGACATATGAAATATTAGTGTTTCAATATTCATCCTTGTATGAATTGTGGAAAGCATACACATTATGGTCAAGGGAATTTTAACAACTTGTCCCTTACAGGGGAGAAATCTAAAGTTTTCAATGAGGTTTCAAGTTTGTTTTAGATCCTATGAATAGATGATCAAATGGAAAACAAGTATGCAGCCTTGTTCCTGAACATACAATCAAATTATTGGTTTGTTGTTGATATGGTTTGTGGTAATCCTTCATAGTTTTTGAGCTCTTGATAGTTTGTGGTCAGCTTGAAACCAGCAATTAAGCAGAAGACATGAGGTTTTGCTTGTTACATTTTCAGAGAGCATCATCAACATTTGTAGCTGTTCTTTTTGGAGTTGTTCCTATTGATATTTCATCCATTTGCTTGGTTAGTTTATGGTCAACTTGAAACTGTCCCATTTAGTATAATACTTTATGCTTCTACTAGCTTTTGATTTTGAGAGAATTTTTTTGGAGGTCTTTTTCTTGAGTTATTAGCTCTCTTTTTACAGTTTGTGGCCATCCTTAAACTATTAATTTAGTAGAAGCTTTCATCTTATGCTAATTTTTTTCAGAGTTTGTGGTCATCCTTAAACCACCAATTTAGTAGAAACCTATATTTTCTGCTATTTTTTTTAGTTCAGAGAGGATCTTAAGCCCTTTGAATTCGCTTGACACATTACTAGTTGTCCAAAAGTCGTTATTTTTCAGACAAGAGCAAACTTATGATTAAGGGAGATGTTGAAAACTCTAATCTCAATTTTTTATCTTACGTTAATGATCATATTGTTAGATAACAGTGCATTATGTACTATATATACATTATTGATGTATATATTAATTGAATTTGCTTCATGCCTTAAAAAAATCCATGTCATTCGCATATGATCCATAAGTAATCGAGAATATAGTAAAATTGGAATCACAGTCATGTGAGTTACATCAACTAATAAATCCAAACCTAAGTGTAAATAAGAGGAGGTTGTGGAGGCGTTTTGCAATGCAATGTTTCTAGTAATGCAGGGTATCTGTTCTTAGTTCTAGCTCTTAGCTATGACCTTTGAATACCACCATTCAACGTGTATGGCATGGAGAGAAGCAACACCATCTCAAGAGATAT
>JASDQU010686623.1:10697-22886 GCA_032191745.1 Picea mariana
GACCTAACCCCTCACGTATGTAGAACAATACACTCGGATGTAATAAAGGTCAATATTAATATGGCTTTGCAATAAAGATTAATAAGTTGAATATAAGAATACCTAATAGAAGCTTCCACTTCTAGAAGGATCTTCCACTAGATGGTTCTTTTGATAGCTATATTTAATATAAATAGAAGTTGAGGGTATGAGAACCCTAGCTTGGATATTATTGTAATAGAGCTCTTCTCGACTAGAGGTTGCCCCCTCAAAGAGGCCTGTGAACATTTCTCTCAGAATCAAAGTTCTCTTTCTAGTGTTATTTTGATATCATTTCAGTGTTATTGTGGTGTTATTGTGGTTATATTGTTATTTATCTTCCATTTCTAGCATTTTATTTATGTTCTGCATACTTTTTATATCTGGAATATTACAAGTGGTATTAGAGCACTTTCCTTGGTAGAAAATTGTGGGTTAATTTTTTTTTCAGGGTGGAGACATACTCTGATGTATTTAAGCTACATAGATCTATCATTAAGCGCATAAACCTGCGGTTGAGGGATTCATACACGCAGGAAATACAAGTGGTTCTTAAGTGCACATTTGTTGGCCACCCTTGTAACCCCTGTTGGTACCCCTTCGAGTGTTAGCGCATCAAACAACACTTGTATATGGACCAACCTAGATTTCTTGAAGCCCTCTTTAGATAACCAATCGACCGCCTGACTGCTATAGTGTCACCAAGAACATCACTTGGGAAGATACTCTCTAGTACCTGGGTAGTCAGGTAGTACGGCTAAGGGCATGGTCTAGCCTCCTTAGTTGGAGCCCTAAGATATTGGGTCGAGTACTACTTTTGGACCCCGCACGTATATCAGAGAGCTATAGCATAGGGAAAATCTTGAATACCTAACCCTTGGGGACATAAACAAAACATAAAACAAACAAGATCTATTTCCGCGCAACTATTTTCGAGTTTCCAAATCACTACACATTTCTTCATGGTTAAGAATTTGGGCATTTCATTACTGCAGTATTCTTCAGACTAGAGTATAACTCCGTAGGTGTAAACAAAATATAAAATAAAAAGTCTCAAAATTTTTGCATCATTATTTGAGACCCATTCCATTGGATTTATCTCTTCTCCCTTATCACATTCATACCTAACATTTTTCAACAAAGTTTTTGACCCCGCCCACCCCTTTTCGATTCCCTCATCATCATGGACCATACCCATAGCCAAGACCTAGAAGCTCGCTTCAATACCTTGCAATCTAATTTCACAGAGACCCAACAAGAAGTGAGACAGCTCAATGCCAATATTTCCACCATTAATCAAAACATGCACTCCATCACCGCATCAATCACTGAACTCAAAGAAGACCTAAAACAAGACATGAATACCCAGCTTGAATTTGTCGTTTCGATGATCTGCACCAAGCTGCATATCCCTACAGATCTCCCTTTATCTGGCCCACCTTTGCATGCCAAAGATGAAAATTTCTCTCATTCCCATAATTTTCAGCCCCATCACTTTCAGCGTGACCTATGCCTTTCACGGGTGGATGTGACCAAATTTGATGGCTCAGATCCCACTAGTTGGGTAACTCAAATGGAACATTATTTCACTTTGTACGACATTACAGATGATTTGTCCAAACTCCGATATGGTGTTCTCCATCTAGATCAAGAACGTTGGCAATGGATAAAAACTTCCCGTCAAGGGTATATTGCTTGGACACACTTTGTGGAAGAGATTTATGAACGCTTTGACACGAACATTAACCATTTAGGCCATTTGACAAATTTGAAACAATCTGGAATAGTGGAAGACTTTATAGCTTCTTTTGAGTGACTAGATTTTCATACAGAGGGCATGTCGAATGATTTTTTCTGAGAATGTTTTATCATTGGCCTTAAGGATGAGATTCATTCCCATGTCCTCATTGCTCGACCTCTGAGTTGGGTGGAGGCTACTAAAAGAGCTAAGGAAGCACAACATGTTGTCTCTTCTCAAAACCAAAAACCCCCCTTTATTCCTCACACTAAACCAGTAAATCCCACTACTCCTGCTCCACTAAAGATCCAAAAATTGACTAGGGATGAAATGGATGAACACCAACTCAAAGACCTTTATTATAATTGTGATGACAAATATTTTTCGGGCCACAAGTGTAAGGAACAAATTCTTTTTATGTCCATCTCGGAGGATATTTTGGAAGAGGATGTTGAAACTCCCCTTGTGTCTGAGTCACTTGAACCCACTGACATAATCTCTCCCTCAAACCCTCCTGAAGTAGAATTGGTCATTTCCCTAAATTCTCTCACTGGCTTATCTTCCCCCCAAACCCTCAAGCTAATTGGTTACATCAAGCATAGGAAGGTCATCATTCTTGTTGATAGTGGAAGCACCCATAATTTTATTCATCGTTGCATTGCCCAAGAAACCCATTGCTATATCCATCCAGTCAATAATTTCCAAATCATGATTGCCAATGGTGGCTCCATGAAATGTGGAGGGGATTGTGAAAATGTGCATCTCCAAATTGGTGACTACCACTTGAAATATCATATGTTTTCTATAGACATGGGCAGTTGTGATATTGTGTTGGGTGCAGACTGGCTAGAACTTTGGGTCCCATTCTCATGGATTTTAAGGAATTAACCATGCAATTCGACCAGGAGGTCCTATTGACGGGCGAAAATGACTGTCCATCAATTGGAAGAATAAGTCTGGTCTGGGGTTGTCTAAATAACCCAATCTATTTGATATAACTTTCTATGATGGGCTTAATGGCTCCGTTGGCCAATCTAAGAATGATAAAAGAGGCGAAATGAAAGAAAAAAAATAATAACTAATCACTAAAGTAGTATATATATGTACATATATTATAATGCAACTGTAATAAGCGTATTTAAACAAAAGATTGATTACTTTTATACATACATTATTTACAAACTGCAAGTTTTGATCTAAACTTGCTAAACTCTATGTGACAAATGATTGCTTTGAAAAAGTAGATAAAGAAAGCACATAAAATATTTTTGGTTTTTTCTTTATAACTCAAAAGGACTAATAAGAACAAATGCTATGAAACAAAACACATGGATAGTCAAAAGCCAAACCATACATCCGTGTTCCAGTGATGAGTAGCAAAAGAAAAGGAAAATAAATGATCTAACATGCTAGTAAGATAGCGCTATGTATCCATACATCTGTATGATAGAGAATATCTAACCACCTTGTCCAAGAGGGAAACCTACAACGAACCTTAAGATTGTTCCGAATAAATGAGAAACAATGTGCTGGAAACTGAGTTTCAATAACAAAACATATGATACAAATAGTCGCAGTGATCCTATGATTTACAAACAATTACAGTGAGATAAATTTTATTATAAGAACTTTGCATTTAAACATTCAACAGAGAATTAAAGATAAATCTCATCATTTGAGTTGAATAGATGATCACCCTATATAATATTTGAAGCATCACATATGGACAACATTTACACGTGAATTATTCCAACAACACAATAGATTATGAAGACTAAAGCTGTCGATAACCTATTGTCATATTAGAATAAACAGAACTTAAACAAAGACACCATCCACAAGAAGCTAAAGCCATAGTGTGTACTGTTGTTTCATTAAATTATTCAAATTAATCGTCCACCTTCAACTCCAGGCTAAGATGCCCTTGATTGCAAAAAATTACAAGTATATAAAGAGTTTAGAAAAGATAAACCTCCCATCTTGTGGGATAATATCAATTCTTTAAAAATGATTTATTAACTACAAAATAGAGGGTGATGTAACCACTCCATATCATACTATATCTCTCATAACTGAGACAAACTTCTTTTTGTTTCCCCCAAAAAAGGCCAAAGAAATGGCTAATAGGCTCAACAATAGTCCATATCATCAGATCATCATCAGTTACGTGATATCTTGAGAGAGAAAATGAAAACAAAGGAGTTTATATATTATTAAAACCAATAATTACCACAAATTCAAACGAAGATGAACTGGCTACAGAATTAGTTGATTCTGTAGCTAGTTTTATTTTAACAACATAAATCTAATTAAATCTATTAAAATAGGAAAAATGAATAAAATACAACTAAGGCAATCAAATAAATCTTTACCTTATAACTACATGCTAAATTTGATTCATAGAATCTCAGAATTGACCACTGCTGTAACACTCTCAGCATTCATAACTATTATGTTCCCAGTCCTTTTCAAATGCTTATCCTGCCTTTGAACACTGAACTTTAACCTATGATTTTCATCCTTTAATGAGTCGATCTGAGTAGTGATGGTTTTGATTTGCAATTGAAGAGTAGGTATGTCTGCTTAATACTTGTCGATCCAAAACAGACAAACTTCACACCATGGATTTGTGGTAGTTGTTTGATGTCCACGGTCATGTGTCATAATGTCTCCACTGATGCCTATGGTTTTTTTATCAAGCTTGATACCTGGAAATCCTTGGTTGTGCTTCAGGAAGGGTGGAAAATTATCTACGAAATTATTGGCCTGTTCAAGATCTGGTTTGAGGCAAGGAGGGTCTTCTTCTGCCAAGAATCTCTCTATCTCAGAATCAGAGCTCTCATGGACCTCGATCATTTTGATTGAGCTCATGTGAGAGTTCAATTTATTTCATAGGCTCCTAGAGATCAACCTACCTTCCCTTTTATTTTTAAACTCTATATCCATGTCACCCTTAGACAATTTGCACGAAGGCTTGCTTGCATTTTTAGCAGAGGTGTTAGGGTAGGCATGTTGCTCACGACCATCCAATTCAAAGCCTGTTGGTCCAACATCTGTTTGTTCAAGCATAGGCTCATTGAGGATGACCCTATCACCTGCTTCTTTAGATGAAATGACTACTCTGTCAATGGAAGGGATTGTGTTTTCTTCCATCATGGGCTTATCAACCTCTACGAGACTAGGTGTAATGAAACCATTTCGAATTAGGAAGGAGTCCCAATTATCATTTTGAAATTTTAGTTGATGAACTAACAACATATTTGTCAACCCGTGATGAAACAGACTGGAGTTTAAATGTTGTCTCTTGTACCTTTTGGCCATCTTATATAAACTTCTCAATAAATAAAAATGCATATTCAACTGAAACCCGATGAAGTTCATCAACAAACGTATGTGATAGAGGAAAACAAGGCCAAAGTGACCCTTGCATGTAACAAATTGTCTCAGCATTGCTAATAAACCATGCCACTGAGTTTTCAATAAGGATACGGGCATACCTTTATTACAACATATGATCTTCCTGGAGGTAAAGAATAGGCTCCACGATACCTTCTCTACCTTGGCATTTTTAAACCATTTATGTCCGCTAAGTGGAAGACCTGTCACATGTTCTAAAAATTCCCCGGTGACCTCGATTTGAATCTCTCCTACTTTTTCTCGGCAGCCATCAAAGGAGAGGGAAAATTCTTGGGCAGTTTGCAAGTTAAAACCCTGAAATTTCTCAAGAAATTCGAGCCAGCCTTGACGTTTGAGGTCTTCCCTTGCATCATCACATAGGATAAGGGTTTTTGAATCATTGGGTTCAATCCTTATGACCAGGTCCATGAGGATTTGGAAGGCACACAAAAAAACACAGTGAGTATGAAAGGTTTTTGGAATAGAGAAGACCAGAGTGAAATCCCAGAAACAAAATTCATCAATACCCTAGCATGCATGAAGAGGGGTTCTTCAATACATAAGGAAAGGCATTTTGTGAAATGAGTGCCAAGAGTACATACAAAACCCAAGACTTAGCTCAAAATGATGGGCCTATCGTTGTCGGAATGCCACCTCCCACAGGGTACAGGCTACGACCAGGTTCATTCAATTTTATCATTGCACCACAAGGTGGGGTTGATTTATAAAGTTTGGGAGAGAAAAAAAAATCTTTTTTGAATCGAAGGGTAATGACAAGAACAGTTCCTGCCAAGAGCCATAACGATATATAACATAGTTTAAATTCAATGGATCTTTTGTGTTTCAAACAAAATTCAAAGCACACTTCATAATTGATGAGCCCCTTTAAAGCAATCAACAAGATGGGCTTCACATAAAAAATAACCTTGATTAAAAAAAAAATGTAAAGACATCTATCTTTCATAAAACTTAGATAAAATGGTAATACAATCATAAGTTTTAATGTTGCGTTCATGCTTTCAGTCATGAATGAAGCATAAAAATGAAGAAAGGAAAACACTAGGAATAACTGAAACATCATATTCACAGTTTCAAAATTTTCTTTTGGAAAGTAATAACCTTATAACCAAGCGTAGGCATCTACATAATTTATTATTTGTCACTTTAAAAGGTGAAAATATGTAGGGCTGCCAACAATGGCGACTTGCTAGGAGAAGCAGTTATCTCTGTACCACCGACGAGTTCAGGTGAGAATTATTAGAATGATTTTAGATCAAAGAATAGCTGAAAGACATTAAGTGTGTTGACAATCATTACGTGGTCCAGGTTCAAACATATTTCATTAAAAAATGAAATCTAGTGACAGATTTTACAAATGAGAGCCGCAATGTTTAAGTTAATGCCTCCAATACTGCTGACAGGGCCACTACTGCCAGCAGGCATCCATAGCCTCAGCAGGGATATCAATTAACCCACACTGACGCCCTCTATCATGTCCAAGAAATTTCAATCCAGAATGAAGGATTCTTATGATCAATATCAAAATTTATACCTACAAATTTTCTCTTACCTGACATCACTTCGCTGCCAATGGGCCTGTTCAGTACCCCGACGAAGTTGTCTTGGCATCATGCATGCATTTACCTGCTGCCAGCAGACCTGTTCAGTATCCCGGTGGGTTCACAAACACTTCCCACAACTCTTGAGAAATCATTCACGATGTGATATAAGTTTAAAAACATTCAGAAGAGCGAGGTGACGCTGAAAAATCTAGTTTTTACAAGACCTGTTATTTTCCATCCTTTTAATTTTGCTTGCTAACCTTGATCGTGATCTAAAAATAGTTTACTAATTAAACTAATTTTGGAGGAAAGGAAACCATTCTTGAGTCGCTTTCTTAAAAGCAGGGGCAACGTAAGGAGCTTTTAATAAGAGTCATGTCTTCAACCAAATGCAACTTGAAACCATAAATCAATTCTGAACAAAAAACCTCTTTAACTAGTCTACATTTTTAGGAAATCACAACAGTTGATGCTCTGATAGTCCTTGACAACTGTTTTAAGACAAAGCATTATGTTCTCCTTATTTGAAATAAACTATAATATAGGAATGTTTTACCTGGAAAGCCAATAAAAAAAAAAGAATAAAGAAAAAGCGGAAAGCAAAACAAATCGAAACAAAAAAATATGTACAAAAGGTGTATCTGGGATCTGTCAGGCGAAATACCTTTTGAGAGCTAAGCCATTCACTGGGAAGGTGTCTGGTTGTCCCTCTAAATTCTGCAGGCAGAAAGAACTAGGACCTAGTTTTTCAGCGATTAAGAAAGGTCCCAACCACAGATTTTGGAACTTGGTATGTTCCCCTTTCCCCTCATGAGGTTTATCCTACTTGAGGACAAGATCACCCACCTCAAAATTCCTGTCCGAGGTAGAAATCAAATCAAACTATCTTTTAACAATACGTTGATGTTGATTCAATGCTTCTTTTGCTTGGGCTCTTACCTCTTCTAACTTCATCAAAGCATTAATCTGACTTTCTAGGGGAGGACAATCCTCTTCCTAAACTTTCTGCAATAGTTACAGAGAGGGAAGAAAAACATGCAAAGGGAGAATTGCTTCCCTTCCGTAAACGACAAAGAAGGGGGGAATTACCAACAATGGTTTTCAAAGTCACCCTATCAACAAAGATTGCATAAAAATGTGCGTTGTGCCAATTTTTGTGGTTTTCATAAACTGTTCTTTTGATGATCTTGATCAGGTTTTTGTTTGTCGATTCTGCTAAACCATTTCCTTGGGGGTAATAGCTAGCAGAATATTTCAGTTTTATCCCTTTTTCTAAAGAAAAGGCACTCATATAGAGGGATGAAAAATATGAAGCATTATCAAAGACCAAATATTCAAGAATACCAAATCGAGTAATGATGTTTAAATTAAGGAAATATATTACCTGATTGGTGTTTACCATCTTTAATGGTGCAGCCTCAGACCATCTAGTAAAATAGTTGGTCGTTGTAATGATGTATTTATAATGTTGCGAGGAGGTGGGGTTAATTGGTCCAATGATGTCAAGACCCCATTACTGAAAAGGGAAATCCACTGAGACAGGTTGCAGTGGGAATGTCGCCTTCTGTACTCATCCATAATCCTTTTGGCAGATTACGCATTTGTGACATATTGTATGGGCATCTTTGAATAGCGTGGGCTAGTAGTACCTTGCTCTCAATACTTTGTGAGCATTTTTGTCTCCACCGAATTTCCCACCATCTTCTCCTGCATGCAATTTAGATAAAACTCTATCTGCTTCATCTCTTTCTAGACAACACATAAGGATTTTGTCAAAATTTTATGGAATAATATACCATTTACCAGCTGGAAAGGTGCATATTTTAGTCTTAATGATCTTCTCTTTTTTAGATCAAGATGACGAGGAGCAGTACCATGCATTAGATAAAACTTAATGTCATTAAACCAGGAATTAGAAACACCTTGTATACAACAGATTTGACTTTGATCATGTTGATTTTCAGTTAAAACATCAATTTGACTTTGCTTCTCTTCAACTGAATCAGCCACTAATTTACATAGGCCTTGGCCTCTAAAAATTTGCACAGGGGTAATATCGAGGTCATACTCTTGTAAGGATGTCATCCAGTTTGCCCATTTTTCACCCAGTTCTTTCTATACTAGCAAGTTTCTGACAACGGGGTAAGGCACAATGATTTTAGTTCTAGATTTAAGTAGATATGATCGAAAATGTTTTACCGCTTTAGAAACAACGTAAGCCTGTTGGTCTACAGTCAAGTAATTAAGCTCTTCTCCCTTGAAGGATGAAATCATAAAGGCAATGGGAATTTCATTGTTTTTAGTGTTCTTTTGGGTCAGTACAACGACATAAGATCGATCAGAGGTGAACATATAAAGAGTGAAATCTTGTGAAAAATCGAGGGACATCAGGGAGGGAGCCTCAACTATGGATTTTTTTATGGAGTCAAAATCATGACTTTCCTGTGGTCTCCAATGATATTGAACATCCTTTTTTATTAAGTTTTGCAATGGCCTCACCATTTCCAAAAAACTCGGGAGAAACCTTCTGAAAAAATTTAATTGACCTAGAAAAGATTGCAAAGACTTTTTGGAAGAGGGGGGAGGAAGCTTGGAAATAAATTGAGTTCTTTTGGGATCAATGATCATCCCCTCATTGGATACTGTGAATTCGAGTAGCTTTCCTTGTTCCACTGCAAAGACAGATTTTTTAGGATTTAGAGAGATGTCGTACTTGCGGCATCATTAAAAAACAAATCTTAGAGGAGATAAGTGATCCCCCTTATTTTTGGAGAAAACAATGATGTCATCATGATAGACCACTACAGATTGATTGATTAGACCCCGAAAAGCAATATCCATCGCTCTCTAGAAAGTGGCCCCAGTGTTTATAAGCCCAAAAGGCATATTTCTATAGGCATACATACCCCATGGAGTACGGAAAGTGGTTTTCAATTGGTCTGGGGGGGAAATAAGGACTTGGTTGTACCCTGAAAAACCATCTAGTAGTGACAATCTTTCAGAACCGGATACCTACTGGAGAATTTGTTCCATCGGAGGAACAAGATAATTGCCTTTATCAGATGCTCGGTTTAAGTTCCGAAAATCGACACAGAGTCAAATTTCACCACTTTTCTTCCTCACAGGGATAAGGTTTGATACCCACTATGCGTGTCTAACTCGGAAGACTATCTTTCCATTCAATAGTTTGTTTAGTTCTTTCTTGACCGTTGGTTCAAGTTTGGGGTGCATATTTCTCAGCTTCTGTTGAAAAGGTTGAGTTTGGGGTTTCATGGGGATGATGTGTTGTATAATGTTAGGGTAAAAAGTTTTTAGATCATCGTATGTCCAAGCAAGGACATCCTTAAATTCTTTAAACAATTTTATAAAGGCTGATTTTTCTTGCTCGGAACATCTCGTTCCCAGATTGATGCATTGTGGATTATCATTAGTTCCCATATTTACTTTTTCATGGGTCAGGGAAGAACTATTCATTTTACAATTTATCGAATTCTTGAATTTGTCATGCAAATCATAAAACTTTCCTAATATTACCATAGATTTCGGGACAAAATTTACCAAATCTGATGTTGATTCGGGAGACCTCGGGTCCGATATTACCGTAAAATTGTGAAGGTCTTCATTGTGGGTGCCTTCATTGATCACCGCACCTCAGAAAGTGTCTTCCATGTGCAGGAAACTGATGATTTGTTGATCATCACCGAACACCCTCCAGTTAGTGATGTTGTCTGAGACTGATGGTTTGAACAACAACTCAATCGAAAATGCATTCGGAGAAAGGCCTTCTGCGTGGAAAATTTTGGAAGCAACATTAGCTAACAAGTCAGCCTCAGAATTATTTAATCTTGGAATGGATTTAATGTTAAATGCAAAAAATTTGTGCATTAGATTCCATACCTCGGCTTGATAACTTTTCAGGTGTGGTGATAGGAAATGAATGGAATTTCTCACCTGTCTGACCACAATTTCTGAATCACTGAATACCTTCAAGTTCTGTACTTTCAAATCTACTACCTTTCTGAGTCCTTGCAGAAGTGCCTCGTACTCAACAATGTTGTTTGTGCATTCAAATTCTAATCGACAAGCGATCAAATTTTTGTTACCTATTGGGTCAATGAGCACACATCCTGCACAAGCTCCTTCTTTTTCTTTGGATCCATCGAAGTAGAGGGACCAAATGTGAGATTCATCAGCCATATTAGACACATCCGGTAGAACTGTCAACTGTGTGCATGTCACAAGTTCCGACTATTGTTCTGGGTCAGTGATGATGGAAGTTTCCTCTATGAAGTTACCTAAAAAGGTTTTCATTCCATGCATTTCAGGTAGATTAGTGGAAGCAATAAATGGTTCATTTTCATCATTTAAATCGGTAACGGTGTGCTTGAGGTAATGCTCACAATTAATATTGATTATGTTACACTTTCCATTCTCTAGCAGCCACAAATGGGACCAGTCTATCGCAAAGTAGCCATGCAACTGTTCAGACCAATCCCTGCTTAAAAATAAACCATATACTTCAGGGATGTCAATGACAATGATATCAATAATATCGTGAACATCAGGATTAGAGGATAGCCTAACAAGGACATTTTTTAATTCACCTATTACCTTAACATTGGTCTGATCGAGCTGAATAATTTTCAGACTGGAAGGTTGAACTTCAACATTGATTTTTTTGCAGACAAACCAAGGCATCACATTTTATGATGCACCAGAATCTACCATGAAGTTATGTACCTTTCTATTGAAAATTTCAAAAGTCAATAAAAAAGGTGGAACATTTTTGTGAGTATTAACAGTAGAACTTTGTTGGTTTTTAGTCATTGTCCCTGAAATTAGTTTATCTAAATTTGATACACTTTTTAAAGTAAGGTCTCTTTTATCCGAGGGTGCTAGTGTTGTTTTAGTAGGGACCTTTTGAGGTGTTTTTGGGCTAATTTCTGTAATTTTCTTGCTGTTCAGATTGTTGTTTTTGTTGTTTTCTGCAGTGTCCTGAAGCATTTTCTGCAGAAGAAAAGGAAATTTCAACAGTTCATAAACAAAAATATTAGCTCTAAGTTTCTTTAGGTCTTAAATCAAATCATATTCTAAACTTGGAGTTGTTGAGTTCTATTTAGTTTCAGTTTGCTTGAATTGTTTTGGAGGCGTATTAGTTCCGATTTCAGAAGAGGGTTTATTCTGAGTTTTACTTCTAGTATTGTAAGGATGGACAGTTTCAAAAATAGCTTGAAATATATTGTCAGAAAAATGCTTGAAGATATAGGGAGACGATTCATCTTCTTCGATTGTTTCTTCTTCAACCACATCTTCAGAAATCCCGGGGGGAACTAAGTTATCATGTGCTTCAAGGATTGTCTGTATATCTGTATAGCATATTGTAGGCTTTCGAGATTCAGGCCTTTAGGGTTTAGGTTTGGCCGGTTTGAGGGAAAAGGTTTTCTAAAAGGGGGTTTGTAAGTCCCTTTTCTTGAA
>JASDQU010686623.1:22936-33444 GCA_032191745.1 Picea mariana
ATTTTTGTACAGAGGGCATGTCGAATGATTTTTTCTAAGAATGTTTTATCATTGGCCTTAAGGATGAGATTCATTCCCATGTCCTCATCGCTCGACCTCTGAGTTGGGTGGAGGCTACTAGAAGAGCTAAGGAAGCACAACATGTTGTCTCTTCTCAAAACCAAAAACCCCCCTTTATTCCTCACACTAAACCAGTAAATCCCACTACTCCTGCTCCACTAAAGATCCAAAAATTGACTAGGGCTGAAATGGCTGAACACCAACTCAAAGACCTTTATTATAATTGTGATGACAAATATTTTTCGGGCCACAAGTGTAAGGAACAAATTCTTTTTATGTCCATCTCGGAGGATATTTTGGAAGAGGATGTTGAAAATCCCCTTGTGTCTGAGTCACTTGAACCCACTGACATAATCTCTCCCTCAAACCCTCCTGAAGTAGAATCGGTCATTTCCCTAAATTCTCTCACTGGCTTATCTGCCCCCCAAAACCTCAAGCTAATTGGTTACATCAAGCATAGGAAGTTCATCATTCTTGTTCATAGTGGAAGCACCTATAATTTTATTCATCGTTGCATTGCCCAAGAAACCCATTGCTATATCGATCCAGTCAATAATTTCCAAATCATGATTGCCAATGGTGGCTCGATGAAATGTGGAGGGGATTGTGAAAATGTGCATCTCCAAATTGGTGACTACCACTTGAAATATCATATGTTTTCTATAGACATGGGCAGTTGTGATATTGTGTTGGGGGAAGACTGGCTAAGGACTTTGGGTCCCATTCTCATGGATTTTAAGGAATTAACCATGCAATTCGACCAGGAGGGCCTATTGACGGGCGAAAATGACTGTTCGTCAATTGGAAGAATAAGTCTGGTCTGGGGTTGTCTAAATAACCCAAGATGTTTGATATAACTTGCTATGACGGGCTTAATGGATCCGTTGGCCAATCTAAGAATGATAAAAGAGGCGAAATGAAAGAAAACAAATAATAACTAATCACTAAAGTAGTATATATATGTACATATATTATAATGCAACTGTCATAAGCGTATTTAAACAAAAGATTGATTACTTTTATACATACATTATTTACAAACTACAAGTTTTGATCTAAACTTGCTAAACTCTATGTGACAAATGATTTCTTCGCAAAAGTAGATAAAGAAAGCACATAAAATATTTTTGGTTTTTTCTTTATAACTCAAAAGGACTAGTAAGCACAAATGCTATGAAACAAAACACATGGATAGTCAAAAGCCAAACCATACATCTGTGTTCCAGTGATGAGTAGCAAAAGAAAAGGAAAATAAATGATCTAACATGCTAGTAAGATAGCGCTATGTATCCAGACATTTGTATGATAGATAATATCTAACCACCTTGTCCAAGAGGGAAACCTACAACGAACCTTAATATTGTTCCGAATAAATGAGAAACAATGTGCTCGAAACTGAGTTTCAATAACAGAACATATGATACAAATAGTCGCAGTGATCTTATGATTTACAAACAATTACAGTGAGATAAATTTTATTATAAGAACTTTGCATTTAAACATTCAACAGAGAATTAAAGATAAATCTCATCATTTGAGTTGAATAGATGATCACCCTATATAATATCTGAAGCATCACATATGGACAACATTTACACAGGAATTATTCCAACAACACAATAGATTATGAAGACTAAAGTTGTCGATAACCTATTGTCATATTAGAATAAACAAAACTCAAACAAAGACACCATCCAGAAGAAGCTAAAGCCATAATGTGTACTGTTGTTTGATTAAATTATGCAAATTAATCGTCCACCTTCAACTCCAGGCTAAGATGCCCTTGATTGCAAAAAATTACAAGTATATAAAGAGTTTAGAAAAGATAAACCTCCCATCTTGTGGGATAAGATCAATTCTTTAAAAATGATTTATTAACTACAAAATAGAGGGTGATGTAACCACTCCATATCATACTATATCTCTCATAACTGAGACAAACTTCTTTTTGTTTCGCCCCAAAAAAGGCCAAAGAAATGGATAATAGGCTCAACAATAGTCCATATCATCAGATCATCATCAGTAACTTGATATCCTGAGAGAGAAAATGAAAACAAAGGAGTTTATATATTATTAAAGCCAATAATTACCACAAATTCGAACGAAGATGAACTGGCTACAGAATTAGTTGATTCTGTAGCTAGTTTTATTTTAACAACATAAATCTAATTAAATCTATTAAAATAGGAAAAATGAATAAAATACAACTAAAGAAATCAAATAAATATTTACTTTATAACTGCATGCTAAATTTGATTCATAGAATCTTAGAATTGACCACTGCTGTAACACTCTCAGCATTCGTAACTATTATGTTCCCAGTCCTTTTCAAATGCTTATCCTGCCTTTGAACACTGGACTTTAACCTATGATTTTCATCCTTTAATGAGTTGATCTAAGTAGTGATGGTTTTGATTTGCAATTGAAGAGTAGGTATTTTTTCATAATACTTGTCGATCCAAAACAGAAAAACTTCACACCATGGATCTGTGGTAGCTATTTGATGTCCACGGTCATGTGTCATAATGTCTCCACTGATGCCTATGGTTTTTTTATCAATCTTGATACCTAGAAATCCTTGGTTGTGCTTCAGGAAGGGTGGAAAATTATCTACGAAATTATTGGCCTGTTCAAGATCTGGTTTGAGGCAAGGAGGGTCTTCTTCTGCCAAGAATATCTCTATCTCAGAATCAGAGCTCTCATGGACCTTGATAGTTTTGATTGAGCTCATGTGAGAGTTCAATTTATTTCATAGGCTCCTAGAGATCAATCTACCTTCCCTTTTATTTTTAAAATCTATATCCATGTCACCATTAGACAATTTGCATGAAGGCTTGCTTGCATTTTTAGTAGAGGTGTCAGGGTAGGCGTGTTGCTCACGACCATCCAATTCAAAGCCTGTTGGTCCAACATCTGTTTGTTTAGGCATAGGCTCATTGAGGATGACCCTATCACATGCTTCTTTAGATGAAAGGACTACTCTGTCAATGGAAGGGATTGCATTTTCTTCCATCATGGGCTTATCAACCTCTACAGGACTAGGTGTAACAAAACCATTTCGAATTAGGAAGGCGTCCCAATTATCATTTTGAAATTTTAGTTGATTAACTAACAACATATTTGTCAACCCGTGATGAAATAGAATGGAGTTTAAATGTTGTCTCTTGTACCTTTTGGCCATCTTATATAGACTTCTCAATAAATAAAAATGCATATTCAACTGAAACCCGATGAAGTTCATCAACAAACGTATGTGATAGAGGAAAACAAGGCCAAAGTGACGCTTGCATGTAAAAAATTGTCTCAGCATTGCTAATAAACCATGCCACTGAGTTTTCAACAAGGATACGGGCATACCTTTATTACAACATATGATCTTCCTGGAGGTAAAGAATAGGCTCCACGATACCTCCTCTACCTTGGAATTTTTAAACCATTTATGTCCATTTATGTCACATGTCCTAAAAATTCCCCGGTGACCTCGATTTGAATCTCTCCTACTTTTTCTCGGCAGCCATCAAAGGAGAGGGAAAATTCTTGGGCAGTTTGCAAGTTAAAACCAATTTCTCAAGAAATTCGAGCCAGCCTTGACCTTTAAGGTCTTCCCTTGCATCATCACATAGGATAAGGTTTTGTGAACTATTGGGTTCAATCCTTATGACCAGGGCCATGAGGGTTCGGAAGGCACACAAAAAAACACAGTGAGTATGAAAGGTTTTTGGAATAGAGAAGACCAGAGAGAAATCCCAGAAACAAAATTCATCAATACCCTAGCATGCATGAAGAGGGGTTCTTCAATACATAAGGAAAGGCATTTTGTGAAATGAGTGCCAAGAGTACATACAAAACCCAAGACTTAGCTCGAAATGATGGGCCTATCGTTGTCGGAATGCCACCTCCCACAGGGTACAATCTACGACCAGGTTCAGTCAATTTTATCATTGCACCACAAGGTGGGGTTGATTTATAAAGTTTGGGAGAGAAAAAAAAATCTTTTTTGAATCGAAGGGTAATGACAAGAATAGTTCCTGCCAAGAGCCATAACGATATATAACATAGTTTAAATTCAATGGATCTTTTGTGTTTCAAACAAAATTCAAAGCACACTTCATAATTGATGAGCCACTTTAAAGCAATCAACAAGATGGGATTCACATAAAAAATAGCCTTGATTAAAAAAAAACTGTAAAGACATCTATCTTTCATAAACCTTAGATAAAATGGTAATACAATCATAATTTTTAATGCTTCATTCATGCTTTCAGTCATGAATGAAGCATAAAAATGAAGAAAGGAAAACACTAGGAATAACTGAAACATCATATTCACAGTTTCAAAATTTTCTTTTGGAAAGTAATAACCTTATAACCAAGCGTAGGCATCTACATAATTTATTATTTGTCACTTTAAAAGGTGAAAATATGTAGGGCTTCCAACAATGGTGACTTGCTGGGAGAAGTAGTTATCTCTGTATCACCGACAAGTTCAGGTGAGAATTATTAGAATGATTTCAGATCAAGGAATAGCTGAAATACATTAAGTGTGTTGACAATCATTACGTGGTCCAGCTTCAAACATCTTTCATTAAAAAATGAAATCTAGTGACAGATTTTATAAATGAGAGCCGCGATGTTTAAGTTAATGCCTCCAATACTGCTGACAGGGCCACTACTGCTAGCAGGCATCCATGGCCTCGACAGGGATATCAATTAACCCACACTGACGCCTCTATCATGTCCAAGAAATTTCAATCCAGAATGAAGGATTCTTATGATCAATATCAAAATTTATACCTGCAAATTTTCTCTTACCTGACATCAATTTGCTGCCAGTGGGCCTGTTCAGTACCCCGACGAAGTTGTCTTGGCATCATGCATGCATTTACCCGCTGCGAGCAGACCTGTTCAGTATCCCGGTGGGTTTACAAACACTTCCCACAACTCTTGAGAAATCATTCACGATGTGATATAAGTTTAAAAACATTCAGAAGAGCAGGGTGACGTTGAAAACTCTAGCTTTTACAAGACCTGTTATTTTCCAGCCTTTTAATTTTGCTTGCAAACCTTCATCATGATCTAAAAATAGTTTACTAATGAAACTAATTTTGGAGGACAGGAAACCATTCTTGATTCTCTTTCTTAAAAGCAGGGGCAACGTAAGGAGCTTTTAATAATAGTCATGTCTTCAACCAAATGAAACTTGAAACCATAAATCAATTCTAAACAAAAAACCTCTTTAACTAGTCTACATTTTTAGGAAATCACAACAGTTGACGCTCTGATAGTCCTTGACAACTATTTTAAGACGAAGCATTATGTTCTCCTTATTTGAAATAAACTATAATACAGGCATGTTTTACCTGGAAATCCAATAATAAAAAAAAGAATAAAGAAAAATCGGAAAGCAAAACAAATCGAAACAGAAAAATATGTACAAAAGGTGTATCTGGGATATGTCAGGCGAAATACCTTTTGAGAGCTAAGCCATTCACTGGGAAGGTGTCTGGTTGTCCCTCTAAATTCTGCAGGCAGAAAGAACTAGGACCTAGTTTTTCAGCGATTAAGAAAGGTCCCAACCACAGATTCTGGAACTTGGTACGTTCCCCTTTCCCCTCATGAGGTTTATCCTACTTGAGGACAAGATCACCCACCTCGAAATTCCTGTCTGAGGTAGAAATCAAATCAAACTATCTTTTAACAATACGTTGATGTTGATTCAATGTTTCTTTTGCTTGGGCTCTTACCTCTTCTAACTTCATCAAAGCATTAATCCGACTTTCTAGGGGAGGACAATCCTCTTTCTAAACTTTCTGCGATAGTTGCAGAGAGGGAAGAAAAACATGCGAAGGGAGAATTGCTTCCCTTCCGTAAACGACAAAGAAGGGGGAATTACCAACAATGGTTTTCGGAGTCACCCTATCAGCAAAGATTGCATAAAAATGTGCGTTGTTCCAATTTTTGTGGTTTTCATAAACTGTTCTCTTGATGATCTTGATCAGGTTTTTGTTTGTCGATTCTGCTAAACCATTTCCTTGGGGGTAATAGCTGGCAGAATATTTCAGCTTTATCCCTTTTTCTAAAGAAAAGGCACTCATATAGAGGGATGAAAAATACGAAGCATTATCAAAGACCAAACATTCAAGAATACCAAATCGAGTAATGATGTTTAAATTAAGGAAAGATATTACCTAATTGGTGTTTACTACCTTTAATGGTGCAGCCTCTGACCATCTAGTAAAATAGTTGGTCGTTGTAATGATGTATTTATAATGTTGCGAGGAGGTGGGGTTAATTGGTCCAATGATGTCAAGACCCCATTACTGAAAAGGGAAATCCACTGAGACAGGTTGCAGTGGGAATGTCGCCTTTTGTACTCATCCATAATCCTTTTGGCAGATTACACATTTGTGACATATTGTATGGGCATCTTTGAATAGCATGGGCTAGTAGTACCTCGCTCTCAATACTTTGTGAGCATTAGTGTCTCCACCGAAGTTCCCCCCAGCTTCTCCTGCATGCAATTTAGATAACACTCTATCTGCTTCATCTCTTTCTAGACACCACATAAGGATTTCGTCAAAATTTTATGGAATAATATACCATTTACTAGCTGGAAAGGTGCATATTTTAGTCTTAATGATCTTCTCTTTTTTAGATCAAGATGACGAGGAGCAGTACCATGCATTAGATAAAACTTAATGTCATTAAACCAGGAATTAGAAACACCTTGTATACAACAGATTTGACTTTGATCATGTTGATTTTTAGTTAAAACATCAATTTGACTTTGCTTCTCTTCAACTGAATCAACCACTAATTTACATAGGCATTGGCCTCTAACAATTTGCACATGGGTAATCTCGAGGTCATACTCTTGTAAGGATGTCATCCAGTTTGCCCATTTTTCACCTAGTTCTTTATGTACTAGCAAGTTTCTGACAACGGGGTAAGGCACAATGATTTTAGTTCTAGATTTTAGTAGATATGATCGAAAATGTTTTACCGCTTTAGAAACAACGTAAGCCTGTTGGTCTACAGTCGGGTAATTAAGCTCTGCTCCCTTGAAGGATGAAATCATAAAGGCAATGGGAATTTCATTGTTTTTAGTGTTCTTTTGGGTCAGTACAATGACATAAGATCGGTCAGAGGTGAACATATAAAGAGTGAAATCTTGTGAAAAATTGAGGGACATCAGGGAGGGAGCCTCAAATATGGATTTTTTTATGGAGTCAAAATCATGACTTTCCTGTGGTCCCCAATGATATTGAACATCCTTTTTTATTAAGTTTTGCAATGGCCTCACCATTTCCAAAAAACTTGGGACAAACCTTCTGACAAAATTTAATTGACCTAGAAAAGATTGCAAAGACTTTTTGGAAGAGGGGGGAGGAATCTTGGAAATAAATTGAGTTCTTTCGAGATCAATGATCATCCCCTCATTGGATGCTGTGAATTCAAGTAGCTTTCCTTGTTCCACTGCAAAGACAGATTTTTTAGGATTTAGAGAGATGTCGTACTTGCGGCATCATTATAAAACAAATCTTAGATGAGACAAGTGATCCCCCTTATTTTTGGAGAAAACAATGACATCATCGTGATAGACCACTACAGATTGATTGATTAGACCCCGAAAAGCGATATCCATTGCTCTCTGGAAAGTGGCCCCAGTGTTTATAAGCCCAAAAGGCATATTTCTATAGGCATACATACCCCATGGAGTACGGAAAGTGGTTTTCAATTGGTCTGGGGGAGAAATGAGGAATTGGTTGTACCCTGAAAAACCGTCTAGTAGTGACAATCTTTCAGAACCGGATACCTGCTGGAGAATTTGTTCCATCGGAGGAACAGGATAATTGCCTTTATCAGACGCTTGGTTTAAGTTCCGAAAATCGACACAGAGTCAAATTTCACCACTTTTCTTCCTTACAGGGACAAGGTTCGATACCCACTATGCGTGTCTAACTCGGAAGACTATCTTTCCATTCAATAGTTTGTTTAGTTCTTTCTTGACCGTTGGTTCAAGTTTGGGGTGCATATTTCTCAGCTTCTGTTGAAAAGGTTGAGTTTGGGGTTTCATGGGGATGATGTGTTGTATAATGTTAGGGTCAAAAGTTTTTAGATCATCGTATGTCCAAGAAAAGACATCCTTAAATTCTTTAAACAATTTTATAAAGGCTAATTTTTCTTGCTCGGAACATTTCGTTCCCAGATTGATGCATTGTGGATTATCATTAGTTCCCAGATTTACTTTTTCATGGGTCAGGGAAGAACTATTCATTTTACAATTTATCGAATTCCTGAATTTGTCATGCAAATCATAAAACTTTCCTAATCTTACCATAGATTTCGGGACAAAATTTACCAAATCTGATGTTGATTCGGGAGACCTCGGGTCCGATATTACCGTAAAATTGCGGAGGTCTTCATTGTGGGTGCCTTCATCGATCACCGCACCTCAGAAAGTGTCTTCCATGTGCAAGAAACTGATGATTTGTTGATCATCACCGAACACCCTCCAGTTAGTGATGTTGTCTGAGACTGATGGTCTGAACAACAACTCAATCGAAAATGCATTCGGATAAAGGCCTTCTGCGTGGAAAATTTTGGAAGCAACGTTAGCTAACAAGTCAGCCTCAGAATTATTTAATCTTGGAATGGATTTAATGTTAAATGCAAAAAATTTGTGCATTAGATTCCATACCTCATCTTGATAACTTTTCAGGTGTGGAGATAGGAAATGAATGGAATTTCTCACCTGTCTGACCACAATTTCTGAATCACTGAATACCTTCAAGTTTTGTACTTTCAAATCTACTACTTTTCTGAGTCCTTGCAGAAGTGCCTCGTATTCAACAATGTTGTTTGTGCATTCAAATTCTAATCGATAAGCGATCAAATTTTTGTTACCTGTTGGGTCAATGAGCACACATCCTGCACCAACTCCTTCTTTATATTTGGATCCATCGAAGTAGAGGGACCAAATGTGAGATTCATCAGCCATATTAGACACATCAGGTAGAACTGTCGACTGTGTGCATGTCACAAGTTCCGACTGTTGTTCTGGTTCAGTGATGATGGAAGTTTCCTCTATGAAGTTACCTAAAAAGGTTTTCATTCCATGCATTTCAGGTAGATTAGTGGAAGCAATAAATGGTTCATTTGCATCATTTAAATCCGTAACGGTGTGCTTGAGGTAACGCTCACAATTAATATTGATTATGTTAGACTTTCCATTCTCTAGCAGCCAAAAATGGGACCAGTCTATCGCAAAGTAGCCATGCAACTGTTCGGACCAATCCCTACTTAAAAATAAACCATATACTTCAGGGATGTCAATGACAATGATATCAATAATCTCGTGAACATCAGGATTAGAGGATAGCCTAACAAGGACATTTTTTAATTCACCTATTACCTTAACATTGGTCTGAACGAGATGAATAATTTTTAGACTGGAAGGTTGAACTTCAACATTGATTTTTTTGCAGACAGACCAAGGCATCACATTTTATGATGCACCAGAATCTACCATGAAGTTATGTACCTTTCTATTGAAAATTTCAAAAGTCAATAAAAAAGGTGGGACATTTTTGTGAGTATTAACAGTAGAACTTTGTTGGTTTTTAGTCGTTGTCCCTGAAATCAGTTTATCTAAATTTGATACACTTTTTACAGTAAGGTCTCTTTTATCCGAGGGTGCTAGTGTTGTTTTAGTAGGGACCTTTTGAGGTGTTTTTGGGCTAATTTATGCAATTTTCTTGCTGTTCAGATTGTTGTTTTTGTTGTTTTCTGCAGTGTCCTGAAGCATTTTCTGCAGAAGAAAAGGAAATTTCAACAGTTCATAAACAAAAATATTAGCTCTAAGTTTCTTTAGGTCTTCAATCAAATCATATTCTAAACTTGGAGTTGTTGAGTTCTGTTTGGTTTCAGTTTGCTTGAATTGTTTCGGAGGAGTATTAGTTCCAATTTCAGAAGAGGGTTTATTCTGAGTTTTACTTCTAGTATTGTAAGGATGGACAGTTTCAAAAATAGCTTGAAATATACTGTCAGAAAAATGCTTGAAGATATTGGGAGACAATTCATCTTCTTCAATTGTTTCTTCTTCAACCA
The DNA here is from genome assembly GCA_032191745.1 of Picea mariana. NCBI lineage: Eukaryota > Viridiplantae > Streptophyta > Pinopsida > Pinales > Pinaceae > Picea > Picea mariana. Next base: position 33,106 of record JASDQU010686623.1, read on the forward strand.
CATCTTCAGAAATCCCGGGGGGAACTAAGTTATCATGTGCTTCAAGGATTGTCTATATATCTGTATAGCATATTGTAGGCTTTCGAGATTCAGGCCTTTAGGGTTTAGGTTTGGCCGGTTTGAGGGAAAAGGTTTTCTAAAAGGGGGTTTGTAAGTCCCTTTGCTTGAAGATGCTTCTTCAACTGATCTCCTTAAGTCTATGACTTGATTTGACAATTTTTGGACGACCTTTTGTAAACTTTCCAGATCTGGACTCTCTAATTGAGTTTTGGTTTGGGGAGGTCTAGGAAGAATTTCTCTCTTCTTCTTAGAAGATGGGGTAATCTCTACCTCGTTGCT
>JASDQU010686626.1:24009-39686 GCA_032191745.1 Picea mariana
CTTATTTCACACATAGTACATCCTTTTACATACTTAGACACATTTTCATGCATTCAAGGCCAATAACAAAATCTTTGTAACTGAGCAATTGTTTTGTCTACACCAAAATGTCTTGCTATAAGAGAAGTATGTGCCTCCCTGATTACATGGAATCTTTCACTTTCTGGAAACATAATTTTCCCAAATGATACAAAAAAATTTCTTTAATATGATAATTCAATTCTTTTGCTCTTTTACCATGACTTAAAGTTGCATAGACTTCCTTAAAATCTTTGTACTCAACATATTGTTCAATGTAACTTTCATGAGTAATTGAATTGTGCTTAAGGATTGTAGCAGTTGTACTAAGAGACCTTGATAACATATCAGCAACTTTATTATGAATGCCCTTTTTATATCTGATGACCAAATGAAATTGTTGCAAAAACCCCATCCATCTAAAATGCCTTGATTGTTGTATCTTAGTTTGTGATTATAGATATTGTAATGGTTGATGATCAGTATGTATTATTGTTTCTTTGCCCATTAAGTAATGTTTCCACTTTTTAACACTTTGTACTAGAGCATACAATTATTTATCATAGGTTGGATAGTTAATTCTTGTTGTAGTGAAGGTCTTAGAATGATAGCATATAGGTTTTTTGTGTTGCATCATCACTGCCCCCATGGCCTAGTCACTTGCAACGGTTTCAATTTCAAAATACTGTTGGAGATCTGGCAATGCAAGAACGGGAGTTGTACTAATATTTACTTTCAAAGTATCGAAATCCTTTTGTTGGCTTCCTCCCCTCTGGAATCCTCTTTTCACACTTGTCAATGCATGTAAAGGTGATGCAATTAGAGATAAGTTTGCAATAAAATTCCTCCAATATTTTGTTTCCCCCATGAAGCTTCTTAATTCAGTTACATTTGTAGGCTTTGGCCAATTTACAATGACCTCAACTTTAGAGGGATCAATCTTAAGCTCTCCACCCCCTACAATGTAACCCAAATATACAAGAGATGTTTTGCCAAATTCACATTTTGACAACTTTACAAAAATTTTCTCTCTCTGCAACACTGAAAGTATCTTTCTAACATGTTGGATGCTCTTCCCTAGTCCTACTGAAAATAAGAATATCATCTAAGTAGACTATTACAAACTCATCAATGAATGGTCTGAATACATCGTTCATTAACCGCATAAAAGTAGAAGGTGCATTAGTAAGCCCAAATGGCATCACTAATGATTCAAATAATCCTTGTTTTGTTTTAAAAGCAGTTTTCCATATATCATGTTCAACAACTCTGATTTGATGGTAACCACTTCTTAAGTCTAACTTAGTAAATAAAATTGCATGTTTCAATTAATGATCCGGATTATTTTCGGCACGAAATGAGAGCGGAGATATAATAAAGAAATGCACAGAGATATCTTGTATATTCAATAGCATAACATAAATGTATTAGAGATGCAACCATAAACACAAAGTACAGTAATACACAATTTTCTATTAATGAGCGAAAATGTACAAAGACTGTAAAATACTGAGTGAAAGACTCGCTAGAATGGTGGCATCTTATCTCTGAGAAGAGATGTGACGACTACTCACATCTGTAAGAAGATGATTGTTACAATGAGGTTCCAAAGGCCTTTTTAACATAAGTAAAATCCAAAGCCCTAACCCCGGAAGATGAAAATCCAAAAGGTTTGCGAGCCCCGGTGGGGGTAGTTGATACGTCAACTTCCTGGGGGTGTAACTTTTGCATACAATCTCTATTTGGGGCGCTCAATACACCATTGGAAAGGTCTAACCATGAAGAACGATTTTTGATTGGTCCAAGTTGGTTCCTTCCATAGCCTCTTGGACCCCAAATCCCCAAAAAACGTCGTTTAGGGCCTCAAAATGGCTCCAGAAGTTTGGAACCCAAAACACTGCTGAAAAACTGCCAAGGTGGAAAACTGTTTTTCGAGCTAGTGGAATAGGTGGGTGGCCACCAATATCCACCTGGATCAATTGATCTAATAAATCATCAATGCGAGGCAAAGGGTAATGATTTTTTATCGTGATTTTGTTCAAGGATAAAAAAATCCACGCACATGTGCCATGTGCCATCTTTCTTTAACACAAGGATGATAGGTGACCCACATGGAGAAGCACTTGGTCTGATGACCCCTTGTTCAACCAGCTCTTGTACCTGTTTCTTTATCTCTGCATTTTCCAAAACTGATAACTTGTACATTCCAATGTTAGGAAGAGGAACATCCTGCTGCAATTGTATCTCATGTTCAACTTGTCTCTTTGGAGGTAATCCTTTCGGAACTTGAAATATCTCATCATAGTCAGAAACAATTCTAACTAAGTCATCTTTCAACTTTGCATCATAATCTTTGAAAGTATCAATTCTGGCAGTGTCTTTATCTTTTACAACCATTAATAGATATCTCTTACTGACATTTACAATTCTCTTCATTTTCCCTGAGTTGATTAGTGATAGATTCAATTTCTTCTTATGAGCCCTTACAACATATTCTTTTCCATCTTTAGTTAATTGATACTTATTGTCTTCACGATAGAATATTTACTTTCTATCATACAAATATGGACTCCCAAGTACAATACCACATATATCTAGTGGAACCACATCCAACTCAACCTTATCTATAAACTGTGAATTGATAGCAAACTTTAGGATACATTGTCTATTCACTTGCAATTGATTATCATTATGAATCCATCCTAAAGGATATGGTTTCTTATTAGGTTTAGTGATTAATCCCAACTTTTTAACAATTGTCTCTGATATCAAATTTACTTGTGAGCCACTGTCAAATAGAGTATCAATTTTTGTATGTTTAGAAATTACTCTTATATGAAAAAGTTTTTTTTGTTTGACCTCGTCAACTTCATTATCAACTTTTAAAGACTGAACTGAAGAACTTGTACTAGCTTCAGAATTTTTACCTTTGATTCTCGTGGCTGTGACCTTGGTCTCATCTCCTAAATCAGACCCCAAATCTGTTTGAGTTGTTGCAGTCGTCTTTGGCTTCCCTTTATTTCTGAACTTTGTTGGTTTCAATTCTGGGTGAAGGATCGAACAATGATCCTCAATGTGGCCTTCTTTCTTACAATGAGTGCATGTAGGTTTTTCCTTCTTCACTGTATTAGTTTTATTCCCTTTGAACTTCTCTTTACCCTTGCCTTTGAATTTTCCTTCAGTAGTTTTAAATGGTTTTACAAAATCAACATTTACATTCTTGCCTCTAGATTCAAGATGAGTCGCTTGCACACACACCTCATCTAAACTAGTTGGATTAAACATAAGAATGGTATGTCGTAAATAACTATGCAAACCACCTATATACTTAAGCAATGTCTCTTGAGTATACAATGGTATTCCCAACAATAAATCTCTTCTTTGAAACTCATGTGTATAACTTTGAACAGTTTGTCCTTTTAGTTGTGTAAAGTTTTTCCATGACATAATAGCTTGTTGCATGTAAGCTAGAGGATAAAATTTCTTTCGTAAAGCGGATGTAAAATCAAGCCATGAAGAGAGAGTCTTACCAAACTTTTTAAGATCATGTTTTGTCCTGCTTTCCCACCACAGAAGGGCGGTTCCTCCCATCTTGAGACTAGCAAGTTGGATCATAGTCTCCTCATCTATGATTTTATGTATCCTGCAATACACTTCAATTTGTCTTATCCAATTATCTAACTTTTCTGCATTTAGTTCTCCATCATACAAAGGCAACTCAAACTTAACATCAAGTTTTCACAAAGGCATATTATACTTGTTCTTATGTGTTTGTTTTTGTATGGTAGATGTTGTAGAATGAGAACTAGCATTTGAAGTAGAACTTGAAGAAAAAGGAGAAGAGGGTGGTGTAGGAGGAGACTTTGAAGATTCTCCTTTCCCTTCATTAAAATTTCTTCCAAAACCGGTTTCTTTCTCTCCAAGAAATCATCATATAACACTTTGACCATTTCTGACATGGAGAAAAATGCATCTTCGAGCTTCTTGGTTCATAGAGAAGTTTCTCCTTCTGAAGCCATTTTTTTCCTCCTCAAAACTTGTTCTGTATGATAAATGAATTCAGCCAATGATCCTTCTCCTCTCCGAGATTTGGATCTTGTGAACATCCAATCCTGCACTTGTTAAACCTTCCAAAACAACCAAAAGCTCTGATACCAAAATACTTGTTCCAAAAATGGAAGGAATTAATAACAAATTGGTATTAACAAGATACTCATGAATGAATAAAGAGTTCATCCATCATAGATCACGCTGCAAAATAAGAGAAGATAACAGCAATATGAAAGAGAAATAGACAACAAGAACTTGTTTTAACGGAGTTCACCAAATGTGTGGCTACATCTCCGGGCCCGCTTCCAAGTGGAGGACCTCTTTATTGCTCTTTAAATACTCAAGTTCTCTTTACAATGGATCTTGTTGTTACAAACAGGCTTTTGATCTATTGTACAAGACCTCCTTGTGCTGATGCAAACATGCCTCAACAATCTCCTCTCAAAACATGACTAAATGCCCCTCAAAACATGAGAAATGGGCCAAAAACTCAAACTCTTCTTTACATTCCCTGCATACAAAGTACCCCCTCAAGCTCAATAAGATTGGTTTATATAGTTTTTAGGTTCAGTTGGAGAAGCCCAACTTCCCACAAAGATATGGCCTCTTTTTGGGATCAAATCCCCCTCCAACTGGCTAAGAAATCTCCAAAAATGCCCAATTTGGGCCAAAACTATAGGCAAAACCCCACTTTGTAACAAAAATTAAACCTGTCCCCATAGGCATGGGCGCGTTCTCCTAAAACAAGGTCATATGGCATTAAATGGCCAATCACCAGCCCTTAGGGGCTTCGTGCTAGCCCTTACCTCGCAAACCCCGATCGTATGGTGCAATTTGATAGGACCGCACCCGAACGGTGCGCCCAACCCCCTGGTCACAGCCCCGAGTCGTATGCACGATAAGCATCGGTGGTTAAGCCTTGACCCGTGGCCCACACGCCTTTTGTTGATATGTGTAGTGGAGTGCCCAAACAACATATGTTGTGGTTATGTGGAACAATAAACCTGCGGGTTGGGGCTAGGCCCTAGCCCCCTTTCGTCGCCACTTATACATTAAAGCCACTTTATATATTATAAAATGGACTTGTTATTACAAGTTCCACTGTGGCGCATTGGTATTCAGCCTGTCCAAAAGACTTCCCCTACCAAGAGGTCATGTGGTTGAATCCCAGGAAGCTCAAAATTTTATCCAACCAACAAATGATGGGGTGCCACGTGGCAGCCCACGTCTGGGCCACGTGGCACTATTTCACTTGCCCACAACTGTGCCACTTGTCAAAATGTTATTGGACCACGTCTATCATCTGCCCAGTAAGCATGTTGTCGCTCTGCCACATGTCTCAATGCCACGTCATTATGATGACATTAGCATGACGTCATGATGACGTCAACATTGACTTTTTTCTTGTTGACATGTTGACTTTTTGCATGTTTGGGAAAACGATCAAAGTGTGATAAATATCGCATACGGCGTCTGTTTGAGGAAGTAAATATATGGATGGAATCAGTGCAACAAGCCGGGTGTAATGGAATTGGTTTCATCTGATTCCGAGAACTTTCATTTTTGATCATTTTCTGGACCTAAGGAGCCTCCTGGATCATTAGGGGACATGGTGTCCACTAATTTCCCTTGGTGAAAAAACTTTGGAAGATAAACATCAACCTTCAGTAACAAGGTGCTCAAAGGGGTTGGATTTGATGGTGGAAAGCGAGGATTTTTTCACCATTGGGCAAGGTTCAATTTTCATGAGGGCCTAACCTGAAGCCATGGGGGCACCTTGAGGTAGTGGTCAAACATGTGGTTGCACCCAGAGATACTATATTAAATGGTATCGTGACTCGTGCACACATAAGTGGATCAAATCCCACCCCCATGTCCTTCAATTTTAATTCCCCGAGACGTAGGACAATCGGTGATGGAGTGTGTTGTTAAGGCACTCTGTGATGTTAAAGTCATCGGTTTGAAACCTACGGGGACAAAAAATCCAGCCATGTTAAGGGTTGGTGTGGCTCATGTCAGGTGCAATCCCCAGGTGATTTTAATGTCTTAGATGCCCCTGAGTCGCGGTTTCTCAGCCACAGACTAGTCCCACAAGTCACGGACAAACTTACAAACAAAAAAAAAAACCTTCAGTAACAAGGCATCATAAGGAACCAATTTTGGATGCTATTAACAACAATAAGGATTGCTTGCCACTTTCGGGTAAGTACTTACAATCATTTTCTCCAAATAAAGAAAATCCTCTGAAAATTTAATTTTTTGGAATTGGGGATTAGAGGTAGAATCCAAAGGATTGGAATCGAAGTGTGAATTTTTTCCCATCCTTCCAGGAATAAAAATCACAAATCCTCCAACCCTCATATTTATTCCTATGATAAAAAACCCATTGGCAGATGAAAATAACCAAGTAGGGGCCTTTGCAAATCTAATCTTAGATACAGAGGTTCGAGAGACTTTACAAGATAAAAATCCCTTGGAGTCCAAAAAATACAATCTCAAACCTCGGAGTAAAGGTACCTTTAACTTCCTTGGGAAGGTGGCAGGGGGGTTAGGTTTCCTTGAAGAGAAAGGACAAAATACAAATCAAAGAGGAAAGAAGTCCTACATGTCCATGGCACAAAGGCAAGCATCTTCAAAAATCAGATGTGGAAAACAACTATCCTTGATAGGGGCTCATAGAGAAAATGCCCCTTGTGAGGGTCCAAAATGTTTTTCCTAACCCTAAATTGTTGAGGAATGGCTAATCGTTCAAAAACATTGGCCATAAAGAGGATAATAGAGACTTTAAAACCATCTATTATCTTAATACAAGAAATCATGACTAATGGAGAGAAAATCACTCAAGAACTTTCAAAATTATTGGGTGAGTGGGAATTCAGTTTTATAGATGTCATTGGGAGAATCAGGAGGGAACATTATTGAGTGGTAGAAATGGTCCTATACCCTTACTAATTCATGGGATTTTCCTACAGGTCTAGGAATTTCCCTTTTCTCTCTGGATATGGGAAAGAGATCTATGTATTGAATGTTTATGGATCTTACTTGGATAGGTTGGAGTACTGGGATAATCTCTTCAAAATGGAATGCATTCAAAATGGATTAGTTGTGGTGGGGGGAGGCTTTAACTTTTCCCTAGGAACCTTAGAAGTTTGGAGACTAGCAACACAAGTGGATTGTATTTCAAGCTACTTTATAAGAAAAATGGAAGAAGTAAGCTTGTTGGATATTAAACCAGCTAAGCTAACTCCCACCTAGAGGAACAAGAGAACCAGTAAAGTTAGAATTGCTAAGAGGATAGAATACTACACTGAAAGAATGCCTCAATTCCCAATACTATAGATTATGTAGGAATTTTGTGGCCTTGTAGCAAGAACCAAGGTTTCCAAAGATTGAATGCACAAATTTTCAAGACAACTCTTTTTGTATGAGTTTATAGAACTAGCATCAATGAGTAGGGTTTCAAGGGTCCTGAGGACAAGGGAGTTCTATGTGATATAGTTCTTTGATAGATGTGTGAGGTCCAACAGTAGTACTCGGCTCAATCTCATATTGTTCTAACTAAGGAGTTTCAATTGTACGTTTAGTAGCACTACCCTATTACCTAAGTACTAGAGATTAATCTTCCATGGTGTTGTTCTCGGTGCCACTATAGCATCCAAACGATCGATCGACTTATCTAAGGCTAGTTTCAAGAAATCTAGTGGACTTTCGATATACCTGAGGGTACGTGGAAGTGAAACTTTGTATAGAGGTACTATCTAATGTAGTACTACTAAAAGGGATACCAAAAAGGGTTACAAGGGTTTCCAACTAGGTGAAACCTCTTGTATTTTTTGCATGTATGCTTCCCCTACCACATTTTTACTTATCAAACAAGAGATCATTGTGTTATTTGTAGACATCATAACACATCTCTAGCTTGGAAAAAAATTGCTCTAAAAAATATGCTCAAGAAAGTGCTATGATACCACTTGTGGTGTTCTTTATTAACGATTTGAAAGATATGGAGCATAACATATACTACCCATATTTACAACAAGAAATACAGATTGCAACCACAATAGACAAATAAAGAACTAGAATAGCACCAAAATGTTATACTTTTATTACTGGAAGTAATGTTCATTTGCATCTTCAAGGGGACAACCTCCAATTGATCATACTTCTAATTACACATAACTTCATAAGACAACTTTTACATGGCTACTATACATTTACATAGTACTTTCTACCTCCTAGGAACATTCTAGAGAAGGAACTTTCTAGTAAGTGGAACCTTCTAGTAATCCTTCTTACATTTATTGCTTTCACTCTACTACATGGGCATTATATACTAGAGATGGCCTCCATACATAGCAACATATCTATCTACTTAGGGGGTTACGAAGGTTAGGACCCTAACAAAAACTTACCAAAAATTTTGATTGGGAAGAGATAATTGAAAGCATGCATCAACTATGACCAAGATTCCTTCGATAATATTGTTCTCCATGCCTTGAAATTGTTGTTGTGCTTTGGAGTAGAAGTTCTTAATTTTGTATTATTTTGGCTTGATCAAGGCTCTCTTTTATGTCTCCTACCCCTTCTCAAACCCCTTTTGTGTTTCCACTATACTAGAAGGAAAGCTTTGATGGTTTACAATCCATAGTTTATGGAATGCAATGAAATGTAAGAGAGCATTTATAACTAACCAACCCTGATCTGAAGGGAAAGGAAAAAACGAAAATTGTATGGATGTGTATCAAGACATAGAATTCCACCAATGTTGCTTATCGTCCATGGATATTAATGCATTTTGTATGAGTTGTCATCAAACGGACAACACCCTACCGAAGTTCGACATCATATTAATTTATATATAAACAGTGAAAGTGAATGCCTAGGTGAAAAGAATATTGAAAATGTCTTTAGAAAACTGATAATGGAAGATCACACAATGTCTATATGTATGTGATATTGTATAAAACACTTTCTTTATTCAAACTATCTCTGCAAAGTACAAAACATAATGCATGTAGTATCATATTTCAAATTGAAACGAGTGGAGAAAACATGGCCAAATCCATTTTCCTAACAATGAATTATTTAAAATCTTATATATTAGTGCAAATGGAGCAGTTGATGGTCTTCTAGCATGGTTAGGAAGCACAAGTTGAAAAAATGCATGTCAACATGCTTCAATATTTTTCACGGATGTCCATGAATCTAGCATTTAAATGAAAACTATGATATATTCAAAGGATATTGACATGGACATAAACATAATCTAGCATTTAAATGAAAACTATGATATATTCAAAGGATATTGACATGGACATAAACATAAAAGATTATAAACAAATATGTGAGATAGAAATTCACAACCTGAACTCCTTATATTGTGTAACCAGTGACTGATATTTTATTGATTCACCTCTTTAAATGTTAAAAGTTTTAAAGAGGTGAATAGATAAAATATCTACTCAATGTGTGCTAAAGAAAGGGAATAAAACCAAACCCAACATAAAAACAAAAACCCACGTGAATCAATAAAATATCTGCTCAATGTGTGCTAAAGAAAGGGACTAAAACCAAACCCAAACCCAGCATAAAAACAAAAACCCACACTAATGGTTAAAATATTGTGATTTCTATGAGGAGATCCAATGTATTTCTCTCTCCTTGTGAAACCCAAAAGATGAAAAGAGATATGACATTTCGTTGGTAGAGTGTTTTATTTCTTCCACCAATGCATGTATGTACAGTACTAGAAACATTATAGCATTGTTTTGGGGGCATGTGAAGGTATAAATTATTACTTTGTCATTTGAAAAGTCCTTTTAAGTCTTCTTACTTTGTTCCATATGTGGTTTGCATGATATGGAAATATACAAAACATGATTATTTGGAATTGAGCCCTGATATATAGATATTCGGAATTGAGCGATGATATATATAGATATTTGTCATTTCATGACTTTTATATGGACTTACTAATAACTCAGAGTTTAATTTATTATCTAAATATAATGGAGAACATATATGGTTTGTTTAATATGGAAGCATACAAATCATGATTATTTAGAATTAAGCCATTATATATAGAGAGGGGTATTTTCACATTCATAGATTAAGAATTTATATTTTAATTTATTTTGTAAATCCGAAAGAGAATCGATAAAAATAGTAAGATTTATCGATAATTTATGGTTATTTCTAAGATGTCGCAATGGAAATATATTAACAACTATGCACGACCTTTTCACTCATGCTTTTTCTTCTACACTAGCTACATGACAATGACTTTATGGTCCTCTAATGCTTGTTATATTTTAAAAAGCATAACAATGAGCTACATTGTACTAATGAAGACTCTAAACAAAGTGTGTAATTTTGACTTAACTACAACTGATCCAAGCATAATGCCCACATCTTCGACTTCACTATATAATTACCAAAACAAGCACAGTTATTCTATCATCAATTGTCGGGATTCTAGTCAATTCTCTATGCATGCCACACATAGAGATGCAACTTCCTTAAGTCACCATGTGTCTCATATAGGAAACATGCTCAAAAAATGCATTTACTTTCATCGTAGGTAGGTACTAGTGACTATGTGGCTTATCCACCTTGTTTTTTGAGGTCCATTAACTTTGGATATACTAATAAATAATGAGTATATTCTATTTGTAGTGATTTGGTTTTAGCTTGCATGTTTTATTGGACTTTCCATGGAATTGTGATTGTAATAAAAATTTGACCAATGTGGTTTTCCTATGCACTACATTATGAATAAGAGTCGATATAAAAGCATAGACCTACAATGTGTGCATTTGTTGCTTTATGGTGGAGATGTAAAAAAAGTGAATTGTGTTTGAATTTTGGCATGGTTACAGGTATGAGCACAAAACATGTCCACAAATAAACTCTAGATAATGTGGTAAAATCCTCAAAAGGGAAACATTCAAATAGCAAATGAAAAACTCAATTAGTCTCTCATCTCCGTCATCTTACTAATATGAGGACATGTGCCCTTTTTATAGAGCATATGGTTCCATGCTAACTATTCATGTATTTCTAGTTCAATAAGCCATAACTAAGCTTACTATGCTAAATAATTAGATGCTCAAAGTTAATCTTACTTTAACTCGGGATCGATAAATGCATGGTAAGATGAAGAAAAGTTACCTGAAGTAAATCGATCTTATATTGATAACTCCAATGCTTATTTTTTATTATTACAAGTTTAATATTGTGCATAACCAATTATTATTTGTGCATAAGTTTTAAATTATGTGAATAAATAAATATGCACCAACATCCCCCTATGAGACTGACTTGGATATGAAGAGAAGTAGTCATTCATCCTTGCTTAATGGAAACTTCCTTCACAACTAACAAAGAATAGATAGGAAGGAATATGGCTTCTAGCAAGGCCTGAGTCAAGTATGATAAAAAATGGAGGTACTAGGTAACTGGACAAGTGATGAAAAGGAAAATATCAAAGTGGTCAAGATGGGAAAATGGGTTAAAGCTTAATATGATCTAAAGGAGATGCAACAAATGGAAAACCTATCGATTACCAACATAAATACTCCAAGCATAACATGGTGTTAGCATAAAAAAGGTCAAACAAGTGTTTCATGACAAAGAAGAAAACACCAAAGCAATCAAAATGGTTGAATGTGTTAAAGTTGAAGAAGATTTGTCATAGAGGCACAAAATGGAAAAAATATAAAAATGATCAACATAACTTCTCCAAGCAAAATATGGTGCTAGCATAAAATCCAAAATGTTTGATCATAAAGAAGAAAATGCCATCAAAATGATAGAGTACTCCAAAGGAGTAAAATGCAACTACAAGGAAAGTAGCTAGGGTGTGGAAAAAATTCCTAAAGAGTGGATGAAACATATTTGTAGGATGAATACAATTAATGCTAAAAGTGCCACAATTATCGATCATCAATCCCCCCACAAGACATATGTATGGTGGGAATCAAACCAAGATTTTGCTATTTCACATTTTTCACAACATATTTATAGGAAGAGATCTTACAAAGCCAAGAAGTTTGGTCTAAAGATCGATTCCATGAAAGAGAATGAGAGTTCCCCCTTGAAGTAGGCTGAGACTGCTCTTTGTTTTCTTAAATCGAAAAAATTATAGATGTAGATGGAATAGAAACCTTAGTGTATCCTAAAAACAAGGAGAATAGAAGAACCATAAACAATTCCCTAATGAAATGGCCAAGATGCATCCTCAATCAGGTGAACAATAACTTGACCTTGATTTTCTCAACCACCCCTAGTATAGCCCACCTTGAGAAGTAATTTGGAACTAAAACCAAGTGTGTCTCACTTAAAATTGACAAACACACCAACTTTTACATCATAACTAAAATCAAAATAAGTGGAGGAAAACAAATATGCAACAATGTCACACTCTAGAAAAGAATTTGAAGAATTAGTACAAGACTCAAGTGATATAATGTCTTTGTAAGTATCAAGTGAACCAAGCTTGATTTCAAAATCTACAAGATATTTCTCCAAATTGGCCAGTGTTTCCTGCAAAGTCATGACAAGTGTGTTATGATTATATTGTTGCAAATTTAGGAGCTTGTTGGTAGTTTTAAGATCTTGGTTATCATCAATGAAGAAAACAATGTTTGTCTAAGGTGAAGTCACTTCAACCAACAAGATGTCATTTTTGGCTTGCAATAGTGCCATTAAATCAATGTACTTATCTGAAATAGTGTAGAAGAAGATCAATAGCAAGAAAATGAAACAAGAAGAAAATTGAAGCCCAGTTTAGAAAATATGACGATTATGTTACACAAAATTCCTCAATTCTAAAAACAATTACACCAATGTATTCTTCTAAAAAAATTATCTGGTTTGAAAAATACAAACTTCATAAAAAAAACATATTGTATTTGTAATGATTTTGGTGTTAGCTTATCTTTTATTGAACTTTCCATTAAATTTGAATTGTGATTTTAATAAAAATTTGACCAGTTTTCCTATTCAATGCATTATGAATGAGAATCTATATAAATTCATGAGCCTATAGTGTGTATTTGTTTCTTTATAGTGGAGGTGTAAAAAATGTGAATTTTGTTTGAATTTTAACATAGTCATAAGTATGAACACAAAAGAAGTCCACAAATAAACACCAAATAACATGGGAAAACCCTCCAAAGGAAAACAATCGAATAAAAAAGGAAAAGCTCAATTAGTCTCTCATCTCCATCATCAAGTCTCTCATCTCCATCATCTTAGTAATATGATAGCATGTGCCTTTTTTATAAAGTAAATGGTTCCATGCTAAATACTCACTTATTTGCACTTCAACCACAACTTAACTGGGGATGCCTAAAATAGTGAGATGTTCCAAATTAAACTTACTTTAATTTTAACTTGGGATGAATCATTGCATGGTATCAATAAAATAAGTTAACTAAAGTAAATCAATATTTTCTAGATAAATTCAATGTTTATTTTTTATAAGTAACATAAGTAGTTATTATATGTGTAAGTAATTAAATTATTATTAGAGAAAATTTTCTTCAAAAATGGGTCTCCTAAGGAAATTATAAAATAATAATTTGTGTATGTCTCATCGCATTACCATATAAGTTAGGCTAATATGTAATTATAAGGTGAGAATTAAAAATAATAATGAGAAGTTTAAATTCTCATACATAAATAATAAATGATAATAAATATCATATAATAAATAATTCTATTAAAATGTAATATGAAAATAGAATAAATAATATATTATCAATATATGGTAATAATATATAATAATAATTTATAATATAATCATAATATAATAATATATAATATTAATTAATAACTATAATATAATACTAATATAAATGTGAATGTGGCAGATATAATATATAATAATATATTATAATAATATTATTAATATTTCTTCGCGGTTTGGAATGGGCATACTAGTTCTTTGTGGTTTTGAAATTATATTTCTGTGGTTTTGAACTAGAATAATACTTCTCTTTTTTTCTTCTTTTTTTAAGTAGATATTTTATTTCTAAGATTATATATCTAGGGTTTTCAACACCAATAATACTTTTTTTTTTTGAAGGAGATATTTTATTTTCTAAGATTATATATCTAGGGTTTTGAACTCGAATAATACTTCTCTGTTTTTTTGTTTTTTTAAGGAGATATTTTATTTCTAAGATTATATATCTAGGGTTTTGAACGGGAATAATCTTGTAGTCTTTACCTTTTTTACCAAGAATAATCTATGTAGTTTCTTTGGACTTCTCTACCGTTTTCAGAAATTATTTTTGACTTCTTCAAAGGGTTAAGCATTTGGACATCTGAAATGAGGTGAATCACTTTTTACTTTGATTCAATTTTAATTTTAAGTAAAGAGATTTAAATATATTTTATTTATTTATTTATTTTAAGTCTCAGAAGTAAAAGTTGATTTGAGATATAAAATCAATCCATAATAATAATTGTTACATCTTTTTTCTCTTCTTTTCAATATGAGCACTCCACCACCTATTCCAAAAAATCATCCTAACAAGGGGAGGCCCCCCAAAATCACCCTAGAGATCATTTACGATTACATGGAATTAGTAGAAAGAAAAAGAGAAGAGAGAGATGCCAAAATCCAAATAGAGTTAGAAACATTAGAAAAAAGGAGTGAAGAAAGGGATGTAAAACTCCAAATAGAGATAGAGGCAATGATTGATAAAAAAATTAAAGATACCATTCAAACTCAAATAGAGGATAGATTCTTAGGTTTCAAGAGTGAATTGCAGACAATGAAGGATAGAATTGAAGAAATGGAAAAACATAAACAATCAACCCAAGGAGGGGTTGAAGAAAATCACAACTTGAGAGATTGGATTAAAGAGCTAGAAGAAAAACTAACCAACAATTTGACCCTTAGTAATATGGAAAACAAATTGGATATCAAACTCATCAAAGAGGAAATGACTAAGCTAATCGAATTGGACCATGAGCGTAACAAAAGAGCCTTGAACCTCATAAGTTTTGGTATAAAAGAACAAGAAGAGGAGGATACACTAGCAATAGTAAAAGAAGAATTAAAAAATAAATCACAAATTGATACAACTTACCTCATTGAAGCAAATCGTCTAGGAAAATAATTGATCACAAATATAGGTTGATCCGTGTCAAAGTAAGTTGTAATGACCATAAATATAGCATACTTAGTAAATCTCCGAGCTTAAAAGGGTCAGGAATATTTATAAATGAAGACCTCATTCCCGAAGACCAGGCTGAATTAAGGAAGGAAGTTCAAAAGGTAAAAGAAGCCAAGAAAGAAGGAAAAAGGGCAATAATTAGAAATCAAAAAGCTATTGTTAGGGATAGCGACCAGAAGGATAATAATAAATAGGAATTTGGGACACTTGGTATCCTTTTTTGGAATTGTCGTGGCTTTCCATGGCGCAAAGGTCCTATGATAAGTTGGATCCTAAGTGATATTGATATTATAATCTAGCTGAAACTTGGGAGCATGAGGAGTCTAAGGTCCCTAACATGGAAGGATTTGTCTTGTGGTCAGAATGGAACAAAAAATCCCACCGTAGAGGGATAGGAGGCATAGCTTGTTATATTATAAA
>JASDQU010686627.1:8590-39689 GCA_032191745.1 Picea mariana
TTTTTTTTTTTTTCCTTATGAGGATCTGGTCTAGTAAAAATCTCTGGCTTCATTTGTACCTCAGTAACTAGAGTATATTCATCCATTGTTTAGTGTTTTCGAGGTATGGTGTTGGAGTTGTCATTTTAATTACGAAAGTCGTATTTTCTTGCATAATGTTTTTCTGGAACTGGATATTGAACTAAAGATGGGGCCCTGTTTGATGCGAGTGTACCCATTAGTCTACTCAAGCTCACTCCTTCCCATTCAGTTTGGGGACGACCACTACTGGAAAATGGAGCACACCCTCGGCAATTCCAAGATAAGTACATGATCTATTAAGTGATATTCTGTGGACACTTTTATTCATCTTCCTGTCGTATAGTTCTAATGTTTTCGATTGCATATTTTTGCAGAGTTCTCGTCGGTGTACGGTTTCTAACATCCAAGCCCATCCTTGGAAACCAAGGTATTTAGGTTCTGTACCCGTAACCCTCTCCATCTCATCCTTTTGGTTATAGAGGAAGGCCATGGTCCTTTGCCAATCTTTTTATTAACAATGTAGTTTTTGTTCTAGTTTCAATATCCTAATAGTCACCCATCTTGGGGTAGTATTTCCTATCGCTGGAAACAACACAGTAAGGGGTATTTAATTGTTTCAAAACTCAATGAGATATGTAATATATTTCGAGAACGAATTTCAGGATTTCCCTCTTGCTTACCTATAATAGCATATTGTTTAATTCATCGGTTTAAATTTATTCAATGCCATGCTGGCTTCTTCAAAATTAGGATTTTGAATTGAATAAAGGAGCTCGGCTATTACTGACTGTGTGTGTATCTCACTTGTAATCTACTCTGGAAAGCATTATAGTAAATAATTTTGATTTGCGCCTATCCCATTATCGTGTCGAAGGATTTCCTCTTTGATTTCTAGGTGATTATGTTATTGTTTACATAGTTATCAATTTAATCAGGAGTATGTGTAAATCATGTGAAGTTTTAGGATGTCCTTTTATTTCATAGGGCCTTCGCACTTCTCATCATTAGTTCTGGTAATTTTATCAGCATTAGCCGATTTACTCCAAAATTTAATTCTCATAATTCGATATGTGGTCCCATAGACCAAATCGTCCTATAACTTTCCATTAAATGTGATTACATTTATCTCCTAATAATCACGACTATTCAGTTTGTACATGGAAGAATCTTAGCCAATTTCTATACCTCCGCTCATACTTTTGGATACCAGATAGTAAGTATACAAGCATACATATATATGTATACATTATTTAATTCACACTTGTATTTCATACATAGGTAACTCCAACCTGCAATACAATTTATTCGTGGGGTTTTTCCTATAGTGTTTATCTTGTTCATAGAAGTAATCCAATTTACATAATTTATTCTTCCTAGAGTTTGACCAGGCTTATCCTTTCATCTAGTAGACTTATAAACGTTAGTATTCATAACATAAATAGGGTGCAGCAATGATAATCCATTCAAAACTGGCATATAACAACAATAAGATGCGACAAACGTAATCCATTCAAAACTAGTATAGGAACATTCTAGTAGTTCCTAAGTTCAATAGTACGCATTAAATATTTCGTATCTAGTATTATTGTTATTCAGAATTAACAGATGCATTCTATCAAGTATTTAACCCTATAACACTCATCCAGAGAAGGGGGCAGAATAACATATCTGAAATAATGCACGAAAGACAAAGGGAACAACCACGTTCCTCCCAACCATAGAAATGGGCAACCAAATCACTTGCCTGATTCACCCCCTAGTGTGACCATGAATCCATGATGGAGAACTTGGAAAAATCCTCCTCTACAAAGTCCTTCAACTCCAGTAGATTCCTCTTGCCTCACACTCAATCAGTAGTGTTCATAATAGCAAGAAAAAATCAATAGTCTCCTTTTTCCCAGCATACTCGGTAGCATCCTGCCTCCTCACATATGCTATATAATAAAACAATCCCTTTTGCCTAGGTATTTCTTCCCCCTTGAGAATTTTCGTAGCTTTCTAAATCCCTTATTTTCAGGGGCTACCAATGGCCAAATCTTCGATTTTCCGCTTGTAACAATCAAGCCAGAGGTATTTCCAACATGTTCCCCACTCATGGAGTCATGGTCAGCTGAATTTTTAACATGGTTGTTCCATTTGTATCCTGCAATTAATATAAAATATTATGTTTTCATACAAGTGTCACAGTTAAATAGTTAGTTGAGTCAAATCAAATCTCTGTCCAACATTCATAATAATTTATTACAATTATCAAATTCGAAATTCGGAATTGCCATAAATGGAAATTTTTTTCCAAATTTGAATTTACTAAAAATAAAATAATTTTCCAACCAATTTTAAATTTCAAAAATACTTTAATTTTGGGGATGTCACAGTTATAATGTTTTTCTTAGTCTTGGCCTCATTTCTCTATTTGTGAAGGGAAACAAACAATGGTTTTTTTGGGTTTGGCTTGGAAAGCCTTATGAAATTTGAAATATTTGGGACAACGAACATATATGTACATTCTAGTAATAGTTGAATAGAAAATACATACATACTTACAAAAAAATAATTGCTCGGTGATTTATCTGTTAACAACTGTTATCAGAGATGAAGGTTTTTTTGGCCAATAAATTGGTAGGAAAGGATGGTTCTTGGTTTGAGTGGGGGTAATGTTAGAAGAAAAATAATTTTATATTCGAGAAGTTTAACAACCAAAACTACTAGCTATGGAATATGAAAACGGAGGACTATTTGTATCAAAATAATCTACTCTTACCATTGGGCATAATATAAAAGAAGTTGATGATTGTGAAAGATGAATAATGGGAGATTCTTGACATAAATGAACTAGGGACAATACAATCGTTCCTGACAATGTTGGTGACCTTGAACATTTCAAAAAAAAATACAATGGAATATCTTATGAAGGAATTAGATAGACTATATGAAAAATCCTTAGCCTCCAACAAGTTAATTTTTAGGAATTATTTATTTAATATGAATATGTCGGAAGGTGGGTCTATTACTGATCATTTAAATGAGTTTAGCATAGTCACAAATCAATAAGTTTTGTAGGAGTAAACTTTGATTATGATTTTAGGGATCTTTTGAATTTTATGCTCATTTCCATAAAGGTGGATGAGCTTGGCCATGAATGTGAGTAATTCTATTTCCGGTTCAAATAATTTAAAGTTTTACAATCTTGTTGGTGTTATCCTTAGAGAGTAAATGTGATAACAAAGAACATGTGAGATGTGAGGTAATGCTTTTACTACGGAGAAAAGGGGAAGACATAGGAAGAGTAGAAATATCCCAGTGAATCATGGAAATTTTAGGAAGGGAAGATCTAGATAAGGAATATTAGAATGTTGGCATTGTAGGAAGAAAGGACACAAGAAGAAAGACTATTGATTCCTAAAAGGAAAGGAAGGAGATGGAAAACATGAAAATAATAAGGAAGAAAATGTAGTTGGTGATGTATTGCAAGATCCTTTGATCCTTTCATTAGATAATATTGTTGATCCTTGGGTTGTATATTCAAGGGCTTGATTTCATGCCACATCCCATAGGAAATATTTTCAAGATTATGTTCAAGGTGATTTTGGATAGGTTTATTTGGGTGATGATAAACCATGTAAAATTGTTGGAAACGGTAAGATATAGATTAAATTACATAATGGAAACCAATGGTTCCTAAAAGAGGTGAATCACATTCCTAATTTCAGAATAAATCTAATTTTCAAAAGGCAAGAATTTGTTTTCCATATTTAAAGCAGGTTGATTTGGATTTCTATGAGCATCGTGTTTATGGAAAAAAAATAAGATTCAAATTTATTGGAGTTGGGAAGAAAAAGAAGAGTAAAAAATTAGATCTTGTACACACATATGTATGGGGAATGTCTCAAGGATGATATCTTGGTGGTTCTTATTATTATGTTTATTTTATTGATGATGCAACTAGGAAAAATTGGGTTTATTGCATTCCAAAAAAATCTAATGGTTTTCATACATTTTAGAAATGGAAAGATTTGGCTGAGAATGAGATAGGAAATAGGTTTAAATGTCTCAGATAGGATAATGTAGGTGAATAATGCATCAACTAGTTTCATATTTATTTCTCATACCATGGGATTCATAGAGATAATAAAATTTCAGGAACATCAAAATAAAATGGTGTGTCATGAAGGATGAACAGGAAAATCATGGAGCATGCAAGGAGTATGAGATTGCATGCAGGATTTCCCTTACATTTTTTAGCATATGTTGTGGATATTATTGTTTACTTAATAGATAGAGGGACTTCAAGTTCCTTGGATGGTGGCATTCCATAGGAGACATGGATAGGAAGAAAGGTAAACAACTCATTTTTTAATACTTTTGGTTGTGAATATTTTATCCATATTGATATAGAAAGATAACAAATCTTGAGGAAAAATCCAAAAAAAGTACCTTTATTGGATATGGTATTAATGATTTTGGTTATCATTTATGGCATTAAGAATATCATAAAACAAATAGGATTACAGATATGGTATTGAATGAGAAGGTCATGTATAAATATTAGTTACAAGAGAAGAAATAATAGAAGGAAAACATTGAGTACACAATGTTGGATGAAATTACAAAAAATAAAAAATGAGAGGTGTCAGAAAATCAAAATGTTCAAGAACAACAATAGAAATAGGAACCTCAAACTCCTACAAGTGTTGTTAAATATACACTAGGTTAATAAAACCCACTCAAGAATAATCTCCTTCATTGTATTATTTATTGTTGATTGAATCTAGTAAACCAAAAATATATGAATAACAATCTAAGTAGAAACTAGGAAGAAGTAGGAGCAAGGAATAAAATAAGAGATGCACTCTTTGGTACATAAATAGACTTGTGATTTGGTTTCATTTCCTACAGGTAAAAGAACATTTTTGGATAAATTTGTTTATAGGTTGAAGGAAGAAGATGGAGGAAATAAGAGGTACAAGACTAGAATTGTTGTAAAGGGGTTTGCACATAAGAAAGGTATAGATTTTGATGAAAAAAATTATTGTGTTGTTAAAATGACTTAAATTAGAACTATTTTAAGTCTACTGGTAGTAGAAGAGTTAAATCTTGAAAAGATAGATGTCAATATATCTTCTCTCCATGTGGATTTGGAGGAATATATTTATATGTAGTAGCCACTGGGGTACAATGTAAAATGGAAGGAAAAATTAGTATGCAGTTTGAAGAAGATATTGTATGTATAAACACAAGCTCCAAGGTAGTGGTATTTAAAATTTGAAAGGTTTATGATAGAACAAGGTTATAGTAGATGTCATTCTGACTACCATGTTTATTTTAAGAAACTAGATAATGGTGGACATATTATCTTGTTACTATATGTAGATTACATGTTTGTTCTAGGGTCTAAAATGTCAGATATAAATGTGATCAAGATACAATTATATAATTCATTTGTGATGAAGTATTTGGGAATTGGAAAGAATATCCTTGGTATGAGAATAACAAGATATAGGAAAAATATAAAATTAACATTTTCTTAGGGTGAGTACATAGAGAATATGTTGGAAAGTTTTCAAATGTATGATGAAAAACTAGTTAGTAAACCTATGTCCATCCATTGAAAAATAACTAAGGTGATGTGTCCAAATATGTAGGAGGAGATAGAGTACATGTCCAAGATTTTGTATTCATTGATAGTCACTAGCTTGATGTATGTGATGGTGTGCACGAGGATTGATATTTCACATGTAGTGGGAGTTGTGAGAAGGTATATCAACAATCCATGTAAAGAGCGTTATAAGGAATTAAATTGGATTACCAAGTATTTGAGAGGTACTACTACTGATGAATATGTCATTGTTCTACATAGATATGTTTATTTAGATATGGAAGGTCATCTAGATAGAATGAGTAGAGCCACATGGTGTCTTTTTACTATAGGGATCTAATACGTGTCTCACTTGTACATATCATTTTCCACACTTAGAAAAAATTTGACTTCTTACAAGTTCATAAGCCTTCTTTTAAGTTCCATGCCATTAAAATTGCACCTTCCCTCTTCGTTGTATCTATGTTTTACCAAAATTTAGTCATATCTTGAGTTTTTCATAGAACGATGGGTTCACGGGATGATCATACATTTTTATCCAAGTCTGAAGCTCTGTTGTCATCAAAATTCACTCCAAAGTTTCTCGATCCTCATATAGTAGGATACTTAGAATTTTTCCAAGTGTTATTACCATGGGTTTGAGTCACTCATCCATTTCATATTCGAGTCTTCAGCCATCCACTTCATGATACTTAGTAAATTTAATGTTCTACTGCAAAGGTAGAGATTGTATCACAAGTTTTAAAAATCCTCTTTCTTTCTTCTGCCTACTTTGCAACACTTAGCCATATTTTCATATCTCACTACATGATCATACTTGCTCCACTTTTTTCCTTTATATCTATTTCTCTATCACTTTTCTTCTCTGCATTGTATGCTTATTTCTTTTTTCAAGTTCCACGAGTAACATTAAATGAAAATATTATTGGATTAAAAAAATGGTTAATTACCAAAGGACCATTATTAATGGAAGTTTTCTATAGACTATCCTCAATAAATTAAAATTAAATCTACATCAATTTTTCTTTCAAAAAAAGAGTTGTAGGTTTTTTTATGTAAAAAGGGTTACTTTGGTATGAACGATGAAAAGGAATGTAGATAAGTTTCCAACTCTATATCATGATGGCTAGGAGGAAAGAAATGTTATGTGTGGATACTCTAAATACTTTCACATGAGAAGATCCAAAATATCACTAGTCTAGAGCTTACAAACATTACTCTACATTTCCACCTTAGGAAACATATACTAATGATATTTGGATATATGGAATTGCTAGGGCAAGGTGGATTCCATATGACTTTGATGCTACAGATCTTGTTATATGGTGCATATATAATTACAAGAAGAAGCAAATAATAATTGATTTGCAGGGATAGTTTCCAATTTATTTGGCACCATCGAATTTCAACAGAATTCTCAGGTTACTTGAGCCAACAATGACCTTCAAAGTTGAAGAAGCCAAGGATTTCATGAAAGATAGAAACACTAGTTGGGATTTATTATTGCAATATATTAAAGAACCCGAAACAATGACAAGGTATATATCAACAATACAAGTTAGTCAACTAAGAAAACAATATCAAGGTATGGCATGGATTCTTTCTAGAATTCTTGGAAAAGATTCCACTACTACAATTCCTTGTGTGCATCTTTATAAATTATACTTTTCTATCCAAAATAAATCAATTTTCAACTGATCAAAGATTGTCTGTTCCGAAATATCATTTCAATTATCAAATCTTAAGAGGGACAGGAAATTATGTAAGTCTCCAAATTTGATCTTTTCTATTTTATATTGTCACTTATTCCAAGGATTGCACTAAGAAAAGCAGGTCAACTATAAAGTAGAACATGTTCATACATGGTACCTTGTCTTGTGGAAGCGGAAATTAATGTTCCATTTTTATGAATTTTATGATTCATTTGTTTCTTCTTTCAAAAAACTCGTGTATGGAAATGGTATTTCAATATTATCATTGGATGTGGAAACATTTTTATACAAGAGGGAAAGCTTTTAATCAAATGAATATTACAGCATAATCATAGTTTATTTCTCTCACAAATCCCCAATTTATCTTCCACTTTATGTTTCAAATAGAATATTTATGATTGAAGTCTTTAGAAAATAGAGATTATGGGCCAATTTGTTCTATGAAAGAAAGAAAAAGAAATTAATTTCATTACCATGGAAAATTGGCGAAATGGCCATCATAAACTCTTCAAAAATATAATGAATATGTAGTCCAGTTCAACCAATACCGTTTAAAGTTTGAAAACCAAGTGAAAGGGTTTGACCCTCATCAATATTTTATGAACCCTATGACTTCACTTGAATTCATTGTTTCATATATAAATACTTATTTACATGGAGAATATGAAGATGATGAAAAAAATCCAGAAAAAGTTTTGTTTTAAGATCTTGAAACAATTTTTAGCACATACGAAGCACATCGAAAACATGGAAAAGTTTCAAATGCAAAAAGTACAACATATAAAGGTTATTATAAAAAAAGAGGCACACCATAACCAAATCCACAAATTGTAATTTAGGAACAAATCTAGAGATACTCCATAAGCTCAATATAAGCAATAAAAGGAAAATCCATGTAAATCAATAGTAAATAATTTATCCCATACCTGATGATGATGATAACCTTGAAGACATGGATTTGGACACAAACATCAAAGTTATAGAGTTTTTAGATGATGAACAAAGAATTTAGGAGAGTCGGGAAATTGCAACAGAAATGGTGACAAAACAACTAGTCCTTTATGAACAAGACTCATTAACAGTTCACATTGTTTCATTTGATAGAGACTCTAAAAAAAATGTATTGGAAAGAAGGTACAGGAAAAAAACAAATTCAGAATTTTATTTGAAAGGAATTTTACCATGAAGGATTGCCATGATTTATAGAGCTATTGGTGATTCTCTAGAAATGTCAGTAGATGAAAGGGAGGATGAAAATACAATGCTTAAAGAAAGAGTTAAAGAAATGGAATATGATTTAATTCAACCCCCAATATTTTCAAGTACAATCGCTATCATTCAACCTAGAAAAAGTTTAGACAAAACACATGAATCGAGTTCAAATCTAAAAGGAACATCAAGTTTTCTAGCTACAGTTAGATGATATGTTGTGGAAACATTAAAAAGAGGATGTATCTCATTTTGGGGGCATGGGGTTTGGTAATTAGGTTTATTTCTTTGGGATCTATGATAACTAATTTAGGAGAGTACCTCCAAGCCGACCTCACAAATGATGAGGGTTTTTACAAAGATGTTGTAATAACATTTGTCTTAAAAACTTCTGGTATGAATGAACTAAAGAGAAAAGAATAATATACTCCATACCTGACACATGTAAAACAATTAAAGGCTTGTTGGATGAAAAGGATTAAAACTTTGAAAGAAAAATTAAGTGATCTTGAAACTCTAATTGTCAAAAAGAGGAAATGTTATTTTAAATTAATTGAATTAGATTTGGAAGGAAGTACAATAGAGGTCCAAGACCCAAGCTTAATATCAAATTACATTCTCATTACAAGAGAAAAATTTGAAGAACATCTGGAAATGCTAAAGGATGTATCGATAGAAAAGTTCAATACCCTAATCAAATATACAAAACATGAAGTGGATAATTGGCTTGTAAATTATGTCAATAAAAATGAATACATCGCATAAACTTTATTTTACACGAACACTCAATTGATCATTTATAATATGAAAGTACATTGTTTGACATCAAATTCATACAATAAATAACCATTGCACCTATGAAAGATTATATTGAAAATTGGTTAAAGCAATCTTTGATCAAGATAATTGAAGAAGTTCAAACAGAAGCGGTTATTACCAGTCATGAAATTGCAACAAAGGAGACTTCAAAAGGTCCATCAACATCTAGATAGTGAGAGAGAGACTACCATCACAGTTCAACCTTTTTCATGTTCATGTCATTATTTTATGGTCCACGAGAGCTCAATCCCAATCCAACTTTAGACGAATGCATTTTATTTTTTCAACACTATCAAAGACTATATTATTTTTTGAAAAACTTTCAAAGAACTACGTTAGGGATATACTTTAATAATATATTTTGATCTATGAGTTTTGGGAATTGGATATTTAAATTCTTCCTATGATATTCTATTTTTTTTTGAATGAAAAGACTCTTTTAAATTTCTATCATATGTGGCCCTTTATCTTTCCTACCTTGAATGTGATAGAAAATAATTGAATTCTCTGATGGATGTGATATTTATGTTATATTTTTTGTAATTGTTATTTCTGTATAATATTTCTGCAAATATTATATTTTATGAGTGTATATTCCTGTCCCATTTCTCAGGAATTCTTTTATGCATGTATATTATTTTTAGTCAACAACTTTTTTATTTATTTGATTCATAAATATTTGGAGTTTGTTATTTTGTACTCTCCTATTTTTCATGTTAGTGTTCCAAGATATTCAAAGACAATTCTTTAAATAAATTACATAGGAGTAGCACCTCTATAAAAATGTATAGGGATTAATATCCTAGTGAGGTTGTTGTTTGGACATGAATAGATTGAGACAACAACATTTTTAGTGACTCTGCCTCAGGCGAATCAACCCCAATTACAAGTTGGTATTTGGAATCAAATCAATGTTCTTCATAAATTATATGATTTGACATTGACAACAGCTAAAACTCGTGAATAGATTAAAATATCCTGGGAAACTCTTTCCTACGAAGAGGAAAGAGAAATTGAAAGAAAGTAGAGAAGAAAAAAAAGAAATTGAAGCTGGAATCATACAAGGGCCCAATAACATGAAATAAAATAAAACAATTTAAAATTGAAGAAATTGAAGAAATTGAAGAAAGTTTCACCACTAAAAAGGAAAATAATCCAATCATGGGTGATAGAAAATAAAGAAATGAAAACGAATATAATCATGAATAAATGAAAAGAGTTCCACAAAGAAGTGTTAAAAATAGCCCACTTAATCTACAAGGATAGCAACCTCAATTTCCAACTCTTCCACAAGGAGTGTTGACAACATTTTTAGGAGATGGAGTGATGGACTCCAGAAGACACATGGATATGTTTTTGAACGTGTGTGAGATTCATTTAGTAGAACATGATGATGTAATGGTTATAATTTTTATTCAAACATTGACATTCTTGAAATATGAATGGTATATGTCTCTTCATGCAATATCAATTTCATAATTTGAGGAATTGGAAACCATGCTCTTGACTTTGTATGCTCCTTTAGTATCATATCATACTTTTCTCACTCAATTCACCCAAATACATTTGAAGAAGGGTGAAAGGATTAGAGATTTCAATTTGAGATTTTTCAAGAAACTAAATCAGATTCTAGAAGAACATAAGCCAAATGCTCCAGTCATACTTGGATGTTACAAATATGCAATGCCCTGAAATGTGAAATTTTCCATCAAGGTTGCACAAATTGAACACCTAAATGGAGCTATGTATAAAGTGATGGAAATGGAAGAGTTTATGTTGGAAATAGATGTTTATCCCGATATCATCCTCAGGAAATTCCACAGACAAATTGATAATCTCTCCATTTCAAATCAAGGGGCATCAACTTCGAAGAGTATTGAAAATTTGGGTGTTGGGTTCCTTTTGTCACTTGGGTGAGAAAAAATAGGTCCCTTGATTGCTTTGTTGGACTAGCTAAACAACACATAATAATTGTTATCAAGTTAGTGAACCTACAAGCAAAGAAACATGTATCAAAATAAAAGAGAATGATTAACAAACAAACATGAAATAAAAAACTATCAACAAATGATGCATGACATTGAACACATAGAGTGGTTACCATATATAAAATGGTGTTTTGAAATTGAGAACACCAAGAGGAGAAATGTGGGATTTATGAATCCCTTATTCCTCCTAAGGGAGGGTTGTTGAATCCCTCAAAGTAGAGCTTATACTCTCCTATTATATATTGACAATGATGAAGAAATCTATGGAAAATATTCCCAAGAGGTTGAATGGTTTCCTTATGGTATACTTGCTCAAACTATTCTTGAGAGAACAAATGGATTCTCCAAGAACATTTGCACAACATAACACTACAATAAACTTCTTCTTCTTTTGCATACAATGATCCTCTATTTATAGGAGGATGGCTAGATATTTGAAAACTAGTTTCAAGTGTTAATGGGGAGGCCTTTGGAGGTACCTCCCATCTTTTCAATGATCCAAAGGTGAAAGATTAGGAAAACTTTGGGGTATGGATGAGATCCACTTCATACCATAAGTGATTGAGACCTGACCAAAATCATCAATACGTTGTTTCGGCATACATGGAAGGTGCTTGATTGTCAGTCACATGAGGTATGTACTGTGTGTGTTTGACACTGTGTTATCCCATGCGGATGCACACTCACTGTCTTTGTTGAACGTGCACAAAAATTCAGGATCTTTTTTCATATTTTTGTTATTATCTGGCCAAGCTGAGAGTGATCCTCCTGTAATTATTGGTTGTATGTTTTATTTTTTTTTACTATTTATTCATCTATTGTATGTATTTGTATGAGCAATCTTTTTGTGATAGAAAATGCCCCTTGATTTGTGAGGTTAGGATCATATGTATAGCCAAAATATATCAATGTTTCTTTCTGCTAAAATTTCCATTAGAATAAGAGAGTTGTAGCTGTTGATAAGAGGGATGGTGAGAGCGACCCATTTGAGGAAAAGGGGATTTGAGCTAATTACAACATTTTCTAAAAACTAAAATTGAAATCTATGTACAAATGAGGTGAGAATGCACCATGTTCTTTGAAACTAGAATAATATGATTGTAGCTAAAAATTGTTGATGAAGTGGATGTTTGCATTTCCTTTGGGGGTATCAATAACAACAGATGATGGTTCTATGGAATGAATTGGATCTGAATCGAGAAATGGAAAATGGTGTAAGATGTCAATAACTCAGAGGCATTGAATTTAGAGGTCTTCATCGATTATTGAAAACTGCAATGACCTCATAGTAAGATGCACTATAACATGAAACTTTGTTGGAGTCAAATGTTATGGGGATCAACGACATCAAAAATAAATGATGACTTTTTCTGTGTCTTTCGAGACTGCACATTGGTAGTGGAATAATATCCAAGATACTTCCACCTTCCTGGAAACTTGTGCTAATGTCAAGAGGGAATGGGTCTTGACTGCAAGACGCAAAGGGATTCTTGACGTCGATTTGATAAAAATGGTATCGAGAATTGTATGGAGGAAAATATTGATGAACTGGTGACATGGATGAAGCTCAAACTCTATGGGACGTAATAAATTCTCTTGGTTAGGGAAAAATGGAATGATGGAAACAACCTTAAAGCATTATTTAGGGTCAAGGGGACAACCATATATTGGGTTAACTGTTATATGTCAAAATACACATTTTTGGGACAAGGTTGTTAGTGATAGTCGAAATTTTGACCATGATAAGGGTATATTTTAAGAGATGGTGATGAAAATGAAATGTCTGAACCAAGGGTGACAAGTGTTGTTGTGTGGTAAGGAAAAAATGCCATTGTCTATGATGGCCAACATCTATGAAATTGGTGAAAATAAAAGGTTACTTTATACAATGAATAAAGAATAATTGGCTTGAAACTACACATACAAAAACATGTGCCCCAATGAAGTATGGCTTTGCCTCATGAGGCACAAGTAGGGGAATGAAATTGATGAACGGTGGGGGGACCATGGGTGGTTTTCTGTACTAGGTATATTGATGGAGGATGATATGGAGGGATAATTATAATGTTGAGGTGCACTTAATGTAACCAATAACATGATGTGGGAGTCCATAATGGGGTGTTTAACACAATTATGAGGAAGAAGTATTAGGTTCTTACTCTAGGGTGTAACACTACCAGGACTCTTGAGCCTAAATGGATAGAACAACATGAGTGTCAAGATGCCAAGGGGAAAATATATGTGGGACAACTCATGGACGTGAGAAGGATATAGGTTGATAGTATGTGAATGCAATGGAGGTGATGGTACCACAGAGTCGTGTGTGGGGATCCTAAGGATAAATTTCAAAGGGTATTATTGGGATAGGAAGTTATCTATAGAGGGCGTGAGTACATGCCAGTTTTGATCATACACTTGAAGGGATCATGGGGTTGCCTAGACTAAAGGTGTTAATGAATCCGATGATAAGTACCTGCACATGAAAAACCAAATACTCAACATGAAGTATATCTGAAGATGAAGTAGATATTATAGCTATTTGAGAATTCAATGTACGATAATTATGTGTACATGTGCTTGGGGTGAAAAAATGGGCCCCTGGGACTTGGTGATGAAATGTGTAACCGAGGGTACTAGTATGAAAGTGACAAAGTCAGGATCGCGATGGCGCAAAAACTATAAAAATTGAATCTTGTGGGATCCTGAACAAAGAAGAATTTTTTTATGAAGGGGGTTTATATATGGGTGTGGGGCCCATAATGACACCTCATTTGGATTTGTCTACATGGAGGTCTGTGAACTGATTTGCCAGACTTTTTTGAGTGTTATGAGAGTTTATGGATCTAGATTATACATGCGAGAGAGCCGAGTAAGTCATCAAAACTTCCTACATAGGTTAGGTTTGTTTTTGTTGGGTTTAAGGGTCGTACGAAGGGAAGTATGGTCATTTTTACGACTGGGTACGATGGACTGCATGGGAGAAAGCATGGTTCTAGCACAAATGTGTGCAAGTGTTATTAATATAGCCACACACTGAATGCACAACTGTCTCAATATCTCTCACATAGACGTGCATGGGTATCATGTTTGTTTTTGTGCAGAGGAGGTTTGGGTTGAGCGTGGTTGTTAAAAAAATAATAATGCAAAGGTGCATGATTGTTAGAGGCTGAGTCATGTACATGTGCGTGAATGTCTGGTGTACAATCGCACATGCAATGTGTGTTTGTTTCTGGATTTGTCACGTTGTAACCATGCATCTACGGAATGAATAGTCATGCTGATGAGCATGATTGTATGGGATAAAACTTCACAAATGTGCAAGTTTGTAGAGGGTACCACCACACATGTAGGAAATGTTGATTTTTTGTGAATGTTTTTAATTTTTTTGGAAAGAAAAACTAATTCAATTTTGTTGGATTTGGTGCAGGTGACTGAGTGGAATATTAATATGTCGATATAGTAGCATGAGAGGGATTGGGAGGATTTGTGGAGGCCTGTGGGGGATGTTCACTACATTCGACGTCATTTGGTATGAGTTGGCCTATTGTGATTTTTTTATTATTCGTTGTTCCGGCTGTAGGATTCCTTGTTATATTTTATCATCTGGATGTGGTGGCAAGAGTGGAAGTTGTTTGAGGTCTAGGGGTGGGATATCCACATTATGACTAACCTCGATATTTATTTTATTACTGGGCTCCCTTTTCAAGGCATTGAGTTATTGATGTAGTCGAGGATTCTACTGAGGGTTATGGTGTCAACGACGGCGAGCCGCCATTTCTCGGGAAACGTGGTTATGAGTGGTTTATATATTAGCATAGATTCTATTAAATTAGTGGAGATGCAAGTTTTTTGCGCTATGATCTTGAGGAGTTTTAGTTCATTGGGAACCCAACACATCTTTGGATATCATATGAAAATTGTTGATTGAGTGATGGATGGTTGCATGTACTATTGGGCTCACTTCATCTGGGCCTGCATGGTATCTCATCTACACAGGTGTGTCACTACTATGAGCGAAGGGTTTTCTTTTGGTTTTGTGCGATGCTCTTTATTGTTGGAGAGGGTGATCCTCCTATGGCCTATAGTGTTTGTATATCCACCACCACTGCGTGACCCTCGACTGATGAGGCGGGCGTAGTAGTTTCCATGCCAGGGTGGTGGCGGTGGGTCATTATTTCACACGTTCTTTTGAGGGAGTCTGGTGTCAGAATGGACATATTATTTTGGATTTCCTGTACAACAGGATTGATTTTTGTCATCATTTGGATATCTGTCTATCGTAGGGTGAGATATGGGATCATCGAGGTGAGGTTGTTTTATTTTTCATACTATATATTCTTTGATTTATATACTTGGATGTCAGAAATATTGATACAACCTTTTGTTTGTTTATGCATATGTTGGGCCTATCATCTGAAAGGATGAGTTTGCATGTGCTACTAAGGATGAGCAGGAGACTGAGGGTCGAGAGAGGATGCGTCGATGATATGATGACCTATGATTTGGGCCATCATAGGATCCTAGGGTGGGTCTCGCACATGCTTAAGTGATAGACGACATGGCTACAAAGGTATGTGAGGTGGAGGATTTGTGGAGGTGGTCTTAGATGGAGTGTCGGAGGACAAATGGCCACATATCCAAAACGATCATATACTAGAGCAGTGAATAGGTGCAGACCTTAGCTAGAGGTATATTTTATGACTAGAAGTGGTCATGGGAGTAGAATTTCCTGGCCACATAATTGTGAGTGAGGTGACCCTTGGTGCGGTACTAAGAGATCGCGCAGGTGCCAGAGATCCACTAGCAGACTCGTCGGATGGTGACTTTTTAGAGATAGGGGCTCCATAGGGGTTGAATCATGTATGGTTGTTGCCCACTTTTGTATGAAGCATAAGAGTCTATGAACTCCCAATTTGTATGTACTAAGGGAACATTTTTAGTGTATGGGGCTTAGTCATGCAGCTAAAGTGAGTTATGTTTTTGTATCAAAAACACATATGATATCATATATATATATATATATATATATATATATATATATATGAGTATACCTTTTGATGATGATGCTTCTAATCTTTTGGTGTATATGTGTGATTTTGTGATTGCTTCTTTGTTTTATTGATGATGAATGATGTTGAAATGTATGTTGATGTGATAAATTTCAATATAGGACTTGATTATCCATGTGATCTACAAATTGGTTTAGGCTTCTAAGAATATGAGTAAATGTGATTGACTAAATATTTCTTGATAGAAGTTTAACTCGCAAGTACTTGTAATATAAGCATAGATCATGGACGCAATACACATTGTTCAACTATAGGATGATGAGCTGGGAATATAAGAGGATGCTTAAGTGATGAATATGGATGTGACGGGCCTCTAAGAGGAGGCCAATGATAATGGTGTATTGAACTTGGTCATTGGTGGAAGGCCCAATACATATACCACTTGAATGAAGTAACATATGATCCGGGGTGAAAATGGCCCAAGCTACCAAAGCAAGATTTCGAGTCTAATGAATGGCACCATCAACATACCCAATGTGGTACGTGAATGGAGGATTCATCTACCAAAAGAAGAACAAAGTATTAGGCCCATGTTGTGGTAGGGCGTGGTGATAAAAAAGACTAAAAAAAATAAATAAATGAAAGAAGAACCAAAGGTAGAGTGGCTATGCTTAAGGGTAGAATTTCTTCAAGTATAACCCATTGATCGGGTCCTTAAGTGTGGCCCCTTCAGAGCGGGCCAACATGTACATATCTTTGGTGAGGCAATGGTGAACGATATAGGGACCCCACCAAAGAGATTTGAACTTTCAATGGTCAAAGGTTTCATGAGCGATATCGTAGGCTAGGAAGAGTTCTCCTTAGGTAAAGGACCGAAAGGATACTTGATGATCCAAGATGGACTTGGACCATTTCTTCGTTGCTTCATTGTTTTGTAAAGAGGATCGATGATCCTCATCGAGAGATTCGAGAGCCAACAATCATTGCTCAATGTGATTTGTATCTAGGAGGAGTTTGATTGCAGTCCATAGAGTGGGTATTTCACATCCGATGGGGAGGACGACTTCCACCCCATGAATGAGATGAAACAGTGTGAAACTAGTGGCATTTTTTACTTTTGAACGATATGCACATAAGGCTGAAAAAATAATGTGATTCTAGTTTTTATTATTCTTATCTATTATTTGTTGTAGCATGGTTTTAAGGACTTTATTGACTACTTCGAATTGCTCGTTGGATTGTGGGTACTAGGGGGATGTGAAATCATGAGTAAATCCCATTTTGCGAGAGAGATAAAAGAAAAAATCATTGTCAAAATGTTTGGCGTGGTCAGACATGAGTTGGAGGGGAACTCTGAAGTGGGAAATGACATGATTAAAGAAAAAATGAGTAGTTGTATATGTTGTATTGTTGAATGTGGACATGGATTCTTCCCATTTGGTAAATTAGTCAACATCGAATATGATATACTTATTCTCATTCATGAATGGGGGGTTGCAAGTCATGAATTCAATGCCCCATTTACAGAAGGGGATAAAGGTGATGACAGGATGGAGGAGAGAAGGTGGTGTTTGGGATTTTTGTGCATACAATTGACACTTGTTGCAGCACTTGACTGCATGGATGAAGTCATGAAATAGGATGGGCCAAAAGTAGCATGCACGAACTATGTTTCATTAAGTGGACATGCCAGGGAGGTGACCACCAGATGCACTATTGTGACAATCATTGAACACTTTTTCTACTTCATCAATGGTGAGGCATCATTGTAGAATCGTGTTGACACCCCTATGTTATTGTACATCTCCTATGAGGAGGTAGCATGAGGCGTGGTGATAGATTCGACAAAGGTCATCTTGGGAGAGGTGATGGATGAAATGTTTTGTTTGGATATATATAAGAATATCCCCATACCAGGGGTCATTGAATGAAATGGAAAATAAATTTTCATCCGAGAATTTTTCATTGACAGGGGGGTTGGATGAGTTGGAGGGTTAGTCAACCAAGAGCTCTTCCAAGACTAGGGATTTTTTTCTTTTGGGAGTAGTAAAATCTAGATTGTATTCTTGGAGAATGGAAAACCAATGACTGAAATTTTCCATTGATATGGTAATGACTAAGGATATAGTGCACATGATAAGAATCAACCATGATTGTTGTAATGCAAAGTAGGATGTAGTGACGCAACTTCTAAACTATGAAGAGAATGGAAATGGAAATCTTCTACTCATGATTCTATTTGAGAGGAGACCCTGAGATATTGGTTTTGATATAGTATATGATATTCTTGCGCTAGTCATTTCCTACCTGGATAATCACTCCTGCAACTAAAACCTTTGAGGTAGACATGTACAAGATAAAATCCTTATCATAGTCTGGGGGACTAAGTAATGGGGCTTTGTTGAGTTTTTCTTTGAGAGAATCAAACGTAACTTGAACATGTTGGTCCCATTGAAATGAGACATCACGCCATAGTAAGTGTAAGAATCCATGGGCACGAATAGCATAATCGGGAACAAAACACCGTAAAAAATTGGATTTGACTTGGAGGATTTGTAGTTGGCATAGGTTTTTGGGAGGAGGAATATCATTGATTCCGAAGGGAATCACTCGATATGAAAGTGTACCCAAGGTGTTGTAAATGTGGTTTTTTACTGGTCAAAATGGAGGATTTTAATTTGGTTATAGCTGGAAAACCCATCCATTAGTGAGAGGACTTCGTGACCAAGAAGAGAATTGATAAATTGGTCAATGAATGGGGTAGGGAAGTTTTCTTTAGGAAAAGCGTGATTGGAATCATGAAAGTCAGTGCACACCTTAATAGTTCCCTATTTTTTGTTGACAGGGACAAAACTGGAAACCTGTGATGTGTATGCTATTGGGAAGATGAATCCACTGGCACACAACTGATTGATTTTTTCTTTGATAGCCATAGCTTTGGAAGGGTGATGTGGTCGTTTCTTTTTTCAGATGGGGGAAATATCAGGCCATGTTTTGATATGATGTTCCACAATGGTTGGGGTATAATCTTGACATCTCTTTGTAGGACCATGCAAAAAAATCCCAAAATTCCAAGAAGTGGGCCTTATATGTTATGATTTATTCGAGAGAGAGTGCGGCCCTGAGAGTGATTTCTTCCATAACATTAGGTTGGATGAAGATGTCTATTTTAATTTTGGGAGGGATATTTGTCATATTTCCTTCTTCAAAAGTGTCGAGTGTGGGTATTGGGTTTTTTAACCGATCCACATGGATAGGGGAAATGAAATACTTAGCTTCAATGGTACATATTAGGGCATATTAGGGTGGTTGAAAGGCATTGTGAGAAAGGAAAAAGGATCGGTGGTGAAATGCATCCCATGGGTAGTCTGGTGCGCATAAAACTTCTAGAATTCCTTCATGGTATTGAAAAATTTAGGATTATAATGACTGTGTAGCAGGTTGGGTCGAGGAAGTGAGATTCATGGAAATAATGGAAGGATCATAC
Source organism: Picea mariana (assembly GCA_032191745.1). Classification (NCBI taxonomy): domain Eukaryota; kingdom Viridiplantae; phylum Streptophyta; class Pinopsida; order Pinales; family Pinaceae; genus Picea; species Picea mariana. Next base: position 28,432 of record JASDQU010686627.1, read on the forward strand.
ATGGAAGGTTGATGAGAGGAGGATTGGATACCATCATTCGAATCCAAGGTGGATGAACCTATGGGGCGTGGGTGAGATGCTTCACTAGACATGAAGAACCAAATATCCATATACAAATCAGATGTATGGTGATTTGGGGGAGGGGGAATCTCGTAAATGGGTGTTATGGAGGAATTTGGGGGGGTTGGAGAGAAGTATTCACATCTTAGTGAAATGGAAATGGCAAGTGGGGTAAAATGAAGGAGGTTGGGCCTTGGAGAGGGGATGCAATGATTGCTAGGATGGGGATCATTCAAAGCTTGGTCCATCGGGGGTTGTACTTATGTTGTAATGGTTGGGATGGAAGCCCTGTAGCATGCCCATCCCTAAATAATGAGTGGGAATATATATGTGTAATGATACTTTTGGTAACATAACATAGAGAGGAATCACAAATGATCATTTACTAACATGGAGACATAATAACTGTTGTGTGTGTTAGTAGTAGTGTGGGTAGCTTAAGAGGGCTCTGGAAGTGGTGTTTGTCTTACTTCTCTTAGAGTCTCTCGATAGGTAGGGATAGTTGGAAAATGATGTGTGTAATGATTGTATTCCCCACATAGAGTGCATGTGTGGTTGGTACGAAAGACCTTCATATTCATGGAAGAGGATTCTTCTAGGGTTGGTGGTACTGTAGGGGTAGGGAGTAGAGCTGTTGCTTTGGAAAGTTGATTGAGATTGTGTAATTTAGGAAATGCAGGGAAAAGGTGGGTCAAGTATCCAATGGTAGAGAAAAGTGTGCTTGGGGGTTGGATGCCTGGTGGGGAAGGGAGTGTGCTTTCTTTCTTCCTTCTGGTGCCTCATTGGTTGGTGAAATTTTCCCCTTTGCAAGTATTTGGGTTTCCTATATTGGTAGTATTTCCCCCAACTGTTTGATTGGTTGGGTTAGTGGGTGGATGAGACACTGATTGTGGACCTAAAACCGTAGGATCAGGTGGGAGAAATAATCTTGGTACCACAGATGGTGGTTCAATATACAATACAGGCATGGTTATCACCATATTCTATAAGGTGAGGGTAGCAACAACATGGTATGTTGTTACTCTGGGTAATGGCCTATGGGACCATTTTCCAAATAGGGATTTGACCCATCATGAGTGGGTTTTTAGATAATTCCTCTTGGGAATATTGTAAGGAGGTTTCCTCAGGAAGAGCTTGTGGTGTAGGATTAGGGGTGGGGTTCAATGATTCCTCTAGGGGAGCGCTATAGGGGATGTCTCTTCCATATGAGGTTACGACATAGACTTGGTTTACACATGGGGTGGGAGGGATGTATCCTTGGAATGACCCAATTAATGATGGTTCATGAAGGATTCCTCGTCTAATGTCTACCGTTGGTAAAATCTAGGCACTCAAACGAATAAGTGGAAGGATGTTATCGATGTGACCCAAATGATTAGGGTCATAATGAGTCAGTTGGTCAATAGTGACGATCTTCCCATTGTGAGAAAAGAGCATGGTGTAGAATATAGAATATGATACTACTTGCATGGCGTACATGTAGCTTCATCCAAAAAGGATATTGTATTCTAGCTGGGTGTCTATGTCTTCAATATCAATGAGCATTTCTTTTCCCCCCGATTCCACGAGAAACTTTTGATAAATACCTTTTGGTTGGTAGGGTCAACCATCGTAATCTCTGAGGGTGATTGTTGAGGTAAATAACTTAGGTGATCCCAATTGTTTCCATACATGTTTGGACATTATGCAAGTGGATTCTCCCTCATCAATGATGCAACGATGGATGGTGATGTTTTGTATCTTGATAGGAATTTGGAAGGCAACTAGTGATGGAAGACGTGGATATGATTTGTCCAAGTCAAAAGTGATTAGACGGTTGTTGGAAGGATACAATGCCCCCAATTATGAAATAAATGTCTTTCTTTGGGAAGGGAACATTTGGAGAACCAGAAGTACTAACATGGAAGCCGATGATTGCGCAAGGTTGTCAATGACGTAGTTGTCGGCAGCCTGGGCATGTGGGTTATGCACATTCCTACATAGTGTTAGGTGAGGATTCATTAGAGGTTGATGTGGGGGGTGTAGGTACTGGTGGTGCCATGAATTGTAGTTGATGTGGTGGGGGAGGGAAGTATGGGTTTCCTCCATATGTTGGTTGGTATGGATTGACCCCAAATGTGTGTATGGGCCATGGACCTAATCAACCCATCAACAGTGTGCAATGTTCTAGGTTTGTCTTGGCCAAATGGTATAGGGAGAGAGGAATAAGGTAACATGGTATAAAGGTACCCCTATTCAGATTAAATTAAGTCAAAGTTTTGTTCCTTAGTGATGGCCCCATATTCATTTTGGGGGAAACTAGTGGTGACATTTTTGGAGAGGAGAGGGACTAGTGATTTGAGGAACCGATCTAGTCATTGTTCTGCGGTGGTATCTTCTTTGCAAATAATCTTCTTCTTCTTCATTCATATATATGATCAGCGATATGGATGGCCAAGGTTTTTTTCAATTCAGATAGGATCTCCAAGTGGGTGTCATAGCACACTGGGAGTTTCAAGAAGGATAAAAATAATTTCTCCAATGACTCAAAGGTTGAATGGGACCCAAATTTATCATCCACACACCATTTAGTAGAGGGAATAGTGAGTGTTCTTTGGAATAGTCGTAAGTGAGTGAAATATTCCTTAATACTATTCAAATAACACCACAAGTGAAAAGACATAATGTGATTAGATGGGTCTTCTCTGGTTTTTCCTTCAAATTTGGTAATGTCAGAAGGTAACTTAGTCGGCATATTTGGAAAAGTGGGGTTATGTAATATAGGATCTTTCATTAATTTGGTAAAATATAGGATATTGATAGATTCCAAGTATGTCATGGATGGGGGAGTATCAACCATGATATGTTGTGGTTGAGAAGATGTTCCTTGTGAGGATGGTTGGGATTTTGTATCTTGTGATGAAGTTTAAGTTATGCCTCCTTATGGTGGAGGACTAGTAGGTGAAGTGACCTGGATAGTGGTGCCAAGAAAGGTGGATCTAAGCAATGTCGAGACTAGAATTTTAGCACTAACTAGTGTATGTGATGGTTGCGTTGATGTATCATCCAAGTTGGGGATACCTCCCAAAATTGGGAGGAGCTTTCTCAAGAGCCTATAATGGAAGGGATGTTTTGGTTCTCCTATAATTATTTACTATATGTGGATGTGTTCAGATGGTGATGAGAATAAATGATAGAATAATTTCTTTAAAAATTACTCTAACAATGTATTCATAAACTACATGTAATCAAATGGTGGAAATCATACATATCACAACAATGTAACACGTAGTTTGGTTGTCTTCTGACTCCGCATGGGAAAATATCAAAAATGATATCACGTGTCCTATCTGATGTAATGTCCTTCCTCTCAAATAGAACTGGACCTCTAAAACATCACTCACCAGTGGGGCCAGAACCCACTTCACGGGATACTATTAAAGGGATGAACAATCAGTTATAATGAGGGGTGAAGGGGGCATATACCTGAAGTACTAGCGATATTTCCCAACAATCGTTAAAAATATGATTTAGGTGTGATTGTAGCCCAAAATCACCACCTTGGGTATATAAGATGTAGAATGTTCCCACTAAGTCACCTTGATCAAGCACGACATTTATATTTTTGGCCTCAGAAATCAGTCACAGGTTGGATGCTTTATAAGGGTTGGGTGACGCAAGGAAGCACGCACAAAAAATTGACCTCATCCTTCAACACTTTATGGGTTTCTCCCTACTTTATGGTGTAGGAATTCTTGATTGGGAGGATTTTGGTATCCTATTTTGCATCTTTCTAAGTTTTAATGAAACAAATGATGACGGGGAGTTATTTTGATGCCTATCCCCAAAATCGTAACTTAGACTACCAAATTATTTTGTGTTCCTTCTATGGAGGTTATAAGTGGGCTGATTATGGTTTCTTTTCGGATGTGAGAGTGGGATGTGAGGTTGGAGTCATGGACCAACCTTGTTGATTAAAAATAGTATTCACAAAAATATTTTTACTAAACAAATGAATCCCTTCTGATCCTCCCAGATCACTTATGAGCGTGAGAAGAGCATACTACGGTTTCAAGTATCTAATAAAAAACCTTGTTAATATGTGACATGTGCAAGAAGTAATGGTGAGTGGTGAATTTTAATAAGTTAAGTGAGAACATTTTTAGCATGTGGACATTGCTTGGTCCTTTACAATTTTTTCTTAATTCTAACTTACTAGATTTCACAAAACATCCTTGCAACAATTGACAAATCCCTAGGTAACTAGCATGGTGGACATGTGATTTCTTACTCTTGAGCTTTAATATCCATAGAATGTTTCTTAATATAATAAATATTTGAAACTATCCCTATATTGTGAACATGTGGGCATGTGTGGGCCCTTACAATTCTTTAAACTTCCTAAGTGACTTACTTTAATAATTTGAAGCTATCCTAAGATTGTGCACATGTGGGCATGTGTGGGCCCTTACAAGTATTTGAGATTAGGTTTCAAAAAAAATCTAAGAGGTATTGGCCTCTCCTAAAAATGGTTGATTTTAAAGGGATATGGATGTTTCTTTGAGCAGTCTCTTCTTCTGATTTCCAATATCACACTATGGTGTGAGGAAAGAGAATACTCCAAGATTGTGCAAATATCCTTCTAGTCCAAAATTAATGTGATGTTTGTGAAAGGAAAGTTTTCAATGAAATTAAAATGCTAAACTTTAAGTCATCCATGTGACAACCAAGGAAATCAAAAGATACTATGGTTCTTTTTAATCCCCCAAGACGTCTATGTGTGACTAAGTTATCTATGCACGAATGAATCTCAAGCCTTCATTTTATGGATTTTACAAAGTGCATAAAATAAATATAAGCTACTAAAAAAAATCACCCTCAAAATCCCTTACTTTGTGGTGAAAAAGATATTTTGCATGGCTTTATGCGCAGAAAGGTGCAAAAATTGCATAGACTGTGCAAAATGATAGAGAGGTATATGTGCAGTTCTGCATGGATGCACAACTCTTTTTCCCAAACCTGCACGCTAACAGGAAAATGGCGGGATGAAAATTTGAAATGGAATCCTCTAACAGAGGGATGAATTGCAGTGTCTAAAGGGTGGGTTGAGCCATTTTTGGACCCTGCAAACACCTGAAGATTCCAAAGGGGGGGGAATTTCATCCCCAATCCCTTGTATGTTTTCCAAAATATTGGGTTCCTTTTTTCACTTGAGTGAGCAAAAATAGGTCCCTTGATTTCTTAATTGAACTATCTAAACAACATAGAACAATGGTTAGCAGGTTAGTCAATCTAAAATAAAATAAATATATATCAAAACAAAAGATAATTATTCACAAACAAATATGAACTAAATAACCATCAACAAAGGATGCATGACATTGAACACATAGAGTGGTTATCCAATATAAAATGGTATTTTAAAATTGAGAACACCAATAGGAGAAATGTGAGATTTATGAATCCCTTATTCCTGCTAAGGGAGGGATCTTGAATCCCTCAAAACAGATATTCTACTCTCCTATTCTAAATTGACAATGATTAATAAATGTATGTTAAATCTTCCCAAGAGGTGGAATGGTGTATCCATGCTATACTTTCTCAAACTATTCTTGAGAGAACAAATGGCTTATCCAAGAACATTTGCACAACATAACACTACAATAAACTTTCTCTTCTTTTGAATACAATGATTCTCTATTGATAAGAGGATGGCTAGATGTTTCAGAACTAGTTTCAAGTGTGAATGGAGAGGTGTTTGGAGGTACCTCCCATATTTTCAATGATCGAAAGGAGAAATTTTAGGGTGATTTTGGGGTATGAATGAGATCCACTTCATCCCAGAATTGGTTGAGGCCCAACCAAAATAATCAATGCATTGGTTCCTCATGCGTGAAGGTTTCTCTATTTTTAGTCACATGGGGCATGCATTGTGAGTGTTTCACGCTATGTTAGCTCGTGCAGATGCACACATGTTTTCTTTGTTGAATGTTTTCATAAATTCAGGATCATTTTTCATATTTTTGTGATTATCTGGCCAAACTGAGTGTGATCCTCCTATAGTTATTGGTTGTATTCTTTATTTGTTTTGACTATTTCTTCATTCGTTGTCTGTATTTGTATGAGCAATTTTTGGGTGATAACATGGGGAATAAGGAATGTTGAAAATAGAGGAATTGGTGAAGGGATCCTTCAAGGAGTAATAATTAATGTAATAAATGATATAGGATTAAATTAATAGACAACTAAGAGATTTTAAATAACTCATATGAATAGAACAATATGAAAATTTTTAAATGAGCTAACAATATTAAGGAGATGAGAAACTTTTTCTCCCACAAATCAAAACCCTAGAGTTACTGCTAGGGAGAAAAGAATAAATCCTCTTCAAGAACATAGAATCAGAAATGAATATGAGCATAGACAAAGAGAACCAAGGGTGCAAAACCCTAATGTTGTCATATTGGAAGAGGTTTTTGATGAAGACAAATTTGAAAAATTTGACCAAGAGGTTGAAATCATTCAATATGAAAGTCTTGAATTTAAACAGACATATGTGAGACATCTTTGTATATATTTCATGAAAAAGAGGAAGTTGACATCTCATAAGAGAACATTGTCCAAACGAGAGCACAAGTTGATAAATTTAAAACAAGGGAAAGACAAAAAGAGAAAAACAAAACAAATGTTCCAAAAACATCAAAACCAGAACTAACTATCAATCAAATGAAAAACTCTCCACAAATTGTTTATAATGTAATCGATGGTTTGTATAAATTGAGAATTACTATCCCTTTTATGGAATTTGTAAAAATACGACAACAAACATAAAATATTCTCAAGATTCGAGATGTGCGAACTACAGGAATTAAGGTCGTTGTAAAAAATTCCAAACTTCAACAAAATATTTCAGCAGCTAAACCAAGAGGAAAGGTCCCACCATTCTACATCAAAATAGAAAATCATGATGTGGTATTACACAATTTTTTGGTTGATAGTGGAGAAACCAACAATATTATGCCCTTATCAATAATGGAATATTTGGGAATGGGATTCACAAAGTATTATGAAACTGGAGAGAGTATCTATGTGATATATTCAAGGAAGGTCCCAACATATGGTGAAATCAAATATTTTTGTGCCTAGATAACTGCAAAACCCCATATTACAATTGTTTTAACTATCATTGTGGTTTATTTGCCTCCAACATATGTAGTGGTTCTAGGAAGATATTTGTGCTCACTAATTAGAGATTACATCATGAATGATGGAAGTTATATGATGTTACCAAATAAAGATGGAATAATGGTAAAAGTTCCTTGAGAAGCCAGAAAGCCAATTTATTTCAAGAAAAAAGATAATGAATTAATGAAAGATTATATTGATTATGAAATTGGGAACTATGTTGTTCTTGACCCAAACAAGCCAAGTATTTCAAAACAAGAAGGATAAAATTATTTTGAAGGATATTGGAAGATTTATTTTGATGGTGTCTACTCCAAATCTAAAAGTAGAGTAGGGATTGTTTTCAAGAACCCTACTTGAGTTATATATCCACACACAATTATAATTGAATTTATTTGTACAAATAATGAAGTTGAATATGAAACATTGATACAAGAACTTAATGTTGCACCTCAAATGATAATTCAACACTTTATCATAACTAGTGATTCAAAATTGGTTAGAAATCATATAAGAATGAAATACAAGATCAAAAAAGAAAAGTTGAAATTTTATTCCAAAAGATTAAATGAACTCATGAATTTTTTTATTTCATTTAACATTTCTTTCATACCAAGAGATAAGAATTAAAAGACAGAATCACTAGCAGTTGATGCACCTTTATTCAATTTTGATGATTCACAAAGTGAAAATACATTCTAGGTCAAAAGCATTTATGGGCCTTCATTTCTTGATAATCAATATTATCTTCATGTTTTTGAGAATGATGAAGAGATGGATTAATTCATGACTGATACAAGTGATGTTGTAGAGAAATATGAGGATCAGATTCATACATCTGTTACAAATAATTGTATCAATTTTGAGTATCTTTTTACAAGAGACAATGAAACCAAAGTGGCCAATATGAAAGAAGAAGTATATGTTAGAAAGGTGTAGGAATATCAGAAAATAAATATTGGCACAAAAGATTCTCTGAAATATTTAAATCTCGGTACTAGTTGTATTGAAGAATAAGTTGATCAATACATCATTTTGTTCAAACAATATTATGATTCTTTTGCATGGACATATGATGAATTGAAGGAGTATGATACATAAATATTTCAACACATCAGACCAATAAAATAAGGAACAAAGTTGATCAGGTAAAATTTGAGGATTGTTAATCCTAAATTAAAACCCTTGGTAAAAATTGAGTTGGAAAAGTTGAAGAAGGCCAGAATAATGTTTCCAATTACACACTCAGAATGGCTTTCATACCCTTTTATAGTAAGAAAGAAAACTTGGGAGATTCGTCTTTGTGTTAATTTTAAAGATTTGAATAAGGAAAGTATCAAAGATAATTATCCCCTCCCTAACATCGATATGCTCCTACAACAAGTGACTGGTTCATATCTTATGTTTATGCTAGATGGTTTCTCTAGATATATTCAAGTACTAGTTGCATAAGAAGACAGACTTAAAACTTCTTTCATTGCACCCTGAGAGACATATGCATATGTACATATTCCCTTTGGATTGAAAACTTTTGGAGCAACTTTCAGAGGGAAATAGATCATGTCTTAAAAGATTACATTGGAAAATTTATGGTTGACTATCAAGACGATATTACTATTCATTCTAGAGTAAGAGGAAAGAACATTGAGCATTTAAGGAAATTATTCAAGTGATGTACATTATATAGAATATCTCACAATCGAAAGAAATGTTTGTTCGTAGTTTCGAAGGGAAAATTATTGGGACATATAGTTAGTAAAGAAGGAATTTACATTGATCCATACAGAATCAAATCTATCAATGAACTGAGCCGTCCAACATCAAGAAAAATAGAAAATTAATTTTTTGTTAAGATAAACTTTGTAAGGAGGTTTTTCCTAGACTATGCTACAGTTCTGAAAGAGATAAATTTATGGTTGAAGAAGGATCATAAATTTGAATGGACAAAATAAGTTCAAAGATAATTCACTAAAATAAAGGATGCAATTACTTCAACTCCAGTTCTTGTCATTCTAGATTTTGATCAATATTTTATTGTATATTTTTTTTCTATAGAAGAGACCATTGATTATATTTTAACACAAAAGAATATCAAAGGATAATAACTTCCCATAAGTTTCATGAGTAAAACTTTGAATGACTATGAGTTGAGGTGTTCAAAAATAGAAAATATTTTTTTTTCTTTGGTTAAAGTAGTAGCACACTTCAAAACTTACATCTTATGATCTCATGTTATAGAATATGTTTTGACATCTCCGGTAAAAATGCTCTTTAATAAAAAATTGAGAGAAGGGAGATCGGAAAATTGGTTGGAAAAAATTCAAGAATATGACATTTAAATCAAGCCATTGAAAGCAGTCAAAGGACAAGGTTTATGTAGACTTATGGAAGGGAATGATTTACTAAATTGGGTTATATCAATTTCAACAGGATCTTCTTCATCCATGATAGAATGGTATAAGGTTATAATTTTCTATTTAAAATCTAGCCAATTCCCAAATGACATGTCTCCAAAAGAAATAAGGGAATTGAAGATGAAAGAAAACCAATATGTACTTGTTATTGAAAAAAGTTTTTGAAGAAATTTTGATGGGATGTTGCTAATATGCATTGATTCAAAGAAATCCCAAAAGGTTCTCATTGAATTTCATGAAGGCATTTGCGGAGGAAATTTTTCACCTACAACCACAACACATAGAATTATGAGAGTGAGCTATTATTGGCCAAACATTTTTAAAGATTCATATGAAATGATCAAAAAATGTATTTCTTGCCAAAGATTTTATGGAAAAATTAAAAGAGAAAAAATGTTGTTATAGTGTATAAATGTTGAAGAACATTTTGTATAGTGGGAACTTGATGTTATTGGCCCAATTAATCATAACTCTAGAAAATGTCATTATTATATTCTTACTACAACTGACTATTTTACAAAGTGGAAATAATTTGTAGCCCTCAAGAAGATTGATTCTAAAGATCTCATAAATTTCCTCGAAGATAATATTTTATCAAGATTTGGAGTTCCAGAGAAGTTTATCACAGATAATGGATCAAAGTTTATAAAACATTTTGGGGAATTTGGTATTATAATGGGACAATCATCAAACTGTTATACCAAAGGAAATGGTTTTGCATAAATGACAAACAAAACATTGATCCAAATTTTGAAAACGACAAATGATAAGAATCAAATAAACTGGCATACAAAGTTAATAGATGCATTATGGGAAAGTATAACTACACCAAAAGATAGCATTGGGTTGTCACCATATACACTGGTATATGGGAAAGAAGAAAAAATGTCAATTCATATGGAACTAAATTCCTTATCATATGCTATAAATTCCAAAGAAGTTTATCACAGACAATGGATCAAAGTTTATAAAACATTTTGGGGAATTTGGTATTATAATGGGACAATCATCAAACTGTTATCCCGAAAGAAATGGTTTTTCATAAATGACAAACAAAGCATTGATCCAAATTTTGAAAAAGACAAATGATAAGAATCAAATAAATAGGCATACAAAGTTAATAGATGCATTATGGGAAAGTAGAACTACACCAAAAGATAGCATCGGGTTGTCACCATATACACTGGTATATGGGAAAGAAGAAAAAATGTCAATTCATATGGAACTAAATGCCTTATCATATGCTATAAATTCCAAAGACACACAAGAAATCTATCCTCTGCAAATAAGGTATAATAAGATGATGCGTATGGACGAACAAAGAAATGAGGCTTTGAGGAAGATAAATCAAAGACAACTGGAACATCCCGCTCTGGCGCACTTACCACACTTATTCTTTGAGGACACTTGCTCGCAAGTGATCCGGATTTTATGATGATAAAACTTTTTCTCTCATTATGATGCGTTAAGTTGTATGACAAGATGTTTCACTACCTTGATGTAGACAGGTGCTGCTGATTCGGTTTCTTTGAGTGTGCAGGGTGTCGGACCTGGAGGATGCAGAGGCATCTGTGGAACTCCCTTGGACTCCGGATTGAGTCAGGGAGTGGGGTATTGGTG
>JASDQU010686628.1:13162-44374 GCA_032191745.1 Picea mariana
GTAATGAGAAAATGTTGAATGTTAACTAAGGAGTTTTTGTGTAAGAGGGAAGTTTTGGGAAAAAGATCCCCACACGCATTCACCCCCCCCCCCTCTAAGTGTGGTAGGTGTGTCCAACAATGTCTTATTTTATAAAAATAAGTGCTCTCTATTATGGTATTATTTAACTGTATATGAATGTATTCTGATGTGTATTCATTTATCATTTAATTGAATCTTTAGAATATGCATGCTTGCTGGTTATTGTTGTGCATGTCATTAGATCTTTTCTTTTATTCCTCCTTATTAATTTAAAAACATATCGGTAAGAGAAAGAAGTCCAAGGGTGGGCTTGAAGGTAGTGTACCTCAGCTTGTGGTTGGTGGGTTATGTTACAGATTGGTATCTGAGATTCTGGTTGAAACACTAGGCTGGTATGGGCTAGGTCTGCTGGTCAGAGTCTCGTGGTTGAGATTGAATTCTGATCTTGAAGTTGAAAATATCAGGAGGAATGGCGTTGCTGAAATTATGTAGGAGATAGAACGTCAGAGATCCTTTGTAAGGGATCGAAGGATAATGACTGTCCCTTTCGAATTCAGGAGCAATCGCCATTGTGGGATAAAGAGAGATCCGAGATCGTTGGATCAGAGGGAAGGTGAAAAATTGTCGTCAGATGAAGGCGAAGAAAATTTTTGAGTAGGTTTAAGTCACGACCATTAGATCTCATTGAAGGGAGATTGACGGTGGGGAGACATTGCGGAGAGAAGGAAGGAAATGAAAGTTTCTACAAGTTGTGAGCCCGCAATCACTCAGGATCATTGATCTTGCTAGATTGACAGATCAACGGTGGATATATATCCCACTATGAATGAGCATCTTCGCATTGCGGGGATCGGCAAGGAAATTAAAGAGTGAGCGAGTTGAGTCTCCACAATCACTCGTGGTCGTCGATCCAAGAAAAGGGACATGTGTCGACAGATCATCTAGTTCAGAAGTTTGACGTTCAGGGGAAATAGAGTGTGCTGATGCACAAACTCTCGAAGTCCTAAAGTCTGGAGTTCATTCAGACCGTTCATCATAAAATGACATGTGTCGGTACATCAACTAGTTCAAAAGTTCAACGTTTGGGGGAAATGGAGTGTGATAATGCGCAAACTCCCGAAGTTCGGAGTTCATCCAGACCATTCATAAAAAAGAACATGTGTTGGCAGATTGGCTAGTTTAGGAGTTTAGATTTCAGGGGAAATGGAGTGTGTCGATGAGAAAACTCCTGAAGTCCCAAAGTCTGGAGTTCATCTAGACCGTTCATCAAAAAAGGACATGTGTCGGAAGATCAGCTAGTTCAGAAGTTCAACGTTCAGGGAAAATGGAGTGTGCGGATGCACAAACTCCTGAAGTCCCAAAGTCTGGATTTCATCTAGACCGTTCATCAAAAAAGGAAGTGTGTCAGCAGATCGACTAGTTCGAAATTTTGGCATTCAAGAGAAATGGAATGTGCTGATGTGAAATCTCTCGAAGTCCTGAAGTTCGTCGATCGTTGGATAGAGCGGTGGGTTTCCAGAGTGTTTAGGACTGTCATATTTGCGCATGGGTGATGGTGAGTCGTAGATCTCACAACGGTTTGAGAGTTTGGTGTTCGAGAGGAACGAAGTTTGCTAAGGCGAAATATTCTAAAGCCCCAAAGTCTAGAGTTAATCCAGATTGTCCATTAAGGGAGACATGTGTCGACAGATTGGCTAGTTCGGGAATTCAAAGTTAGGGAGAGTTGGAGTGTGCTAGTGTGGAAACTCCCGAAGTCCGAAGTTTTGAAGCCCGAAGAGCCGAAGTGGTGGGGCATGATGACGTCACCTGGAGGTGATGTGGACCCTGGAAGGTTAAGAAATTCAAAAATTTAGAGTTCAAGATATTTGAGGAATTTAAGAGTAAAATGTTACGAAGTCTGAAATTTCGAAGTGATGTGGCTCGTTGACATCACCTGGGATGACGTGGAAACATGGAATGTGTGCCACGTGTCAGTGAGTTTTGAACCTATGGAATATTGAAATGTCAGTTAGAATGTGACATTTGTCACCCGCTTGATTTGGGCCACGTGTCCTCTTATTGTATTTCGCCACGTGGTGATAGATCGTGCACTCCGAAGACTGGGCATTCCGAAGGAAAAAGATGTGATAGTTTTCATTGGGTCAAGAACTCTAGAAGGTTGGAGTACATATCGACCCTTGATCCCTGAAGACATGTGACAATAGATATCGTAGTTCGGAGACTTGGTACTCTGGGGGTTTTCAAGTCTCTATGATTGAAAAGTACCAAAGCCCAAAGTCGCGAAGGCACCCCAGACCGTCGATTTAGGATCCCTTTAGGACCTTTCTCAACCATTGGATCAAGAAGTGGAAGGACAGGGTAAGCACTTCGATGAATTGTCACCCCCGGGGAGTTGAGCAGCGTGGGAACTAATGTCCCAGACCCCCAGAGCACCGAATTAATAGAGAACCGTCCATCCCAACACTTGATTAAGTCACATACCATCGATATCGTGAAGCCTCCATATGGGGGAGGGATCATCCATTTGACGGGGGATTAAATCTCGATCGTCTGATCCTTGTGGTGGAGATAATGGAGATTTTGGAAAAGGGTAACTCCGGGAGGAAACATGAATTGACAATAGAGAACCTTCAAATTTTCGATGTCCCAAAGCTCTGGATAAGTGCTTTTTCAACTAAGCACAGGGTCATGACTGTGGTCACATGCATTTGAGAGCTGAGGGAAGAAGGGATAATGGTTGAATTGTTTTTTTCAAGACAGAAAAGTGCTAAGAAAGAATTTAGCCCGCGGTTTCGAGTCATGGTCACTTGAAACCTGGGTTGAGGGAAGCACCTGCACAAAATGAAATTCTGTGTTAGCCAAGGATAAAAGGACATTGTTATTTTGCAGAGAATGGGGATATGTTCTTCATGAATTGAGAAGAAAAAGGACCTGTAGCATTGTTTGGAAAATTTCTTTATATGCTTAATTCTAACAAAATGGTCACTTGCACATTTTGCAGAACTAAGAGATTTAACAATATCATCTCGAAATGAATATTCGAGAGATGGAAGAAGGTGAGGGAGCCTCCATCCGTGATAGATAGGCCGAAGGCCAGAATACCATAGTTGGTAATGCAGAGACAAAGTCCAATGGAGCAAGGGAAGAGGAGATAAAGAAACATTAATAGAAACTATAAGAATCCTGAAAACAAAAGTGTAGAGCTACAAAGAAGACAATGAGAGGCTAATGAGAGAGAAAATTCAGATAAATGCTCAAGTGTTGTAGATCTTAGACCAATTACAGAGGAAAACAAGGAATGGTTCCGAGCAAGGGGAAGAAGGCATGTTTCATGAAATAAGAGATGATCATGGAAGAGATGGTTATTCAAGAAGTGCTATCAGAACTCATAGACACCACTCACCTCCTTACTCAACAAGAACGTTTTATGCATTTGAAGATTCCATAAGTAGTCCAGAGGTGTCTCTTGTTAGGCACCAAAGAAGAATACATGAATTGGATAGTTTGCAAGGAGAGTTGAGGAATCTCAAGCCATCATCCTTTGATGGTGAAAGAGAAAGGGAAGATGATGCCAAGGCATGGTTTCTTGGACTCAGGAGATATTTTCAATTGCATAACTATTCATCAAACCTAGAAGCTAGAATTGCCACCTACCATTTACATGGGAAAGCTGCAATGTGGTGGGATCAACTGAAGCAAGTTGAACATATTAATGAGAGTAGGATCACTTGGAAGTAGTTCAAGAAGTACTTCCATAAGGAGTACCTCTAAGAGAATTTCTATGACAAAAAAATACATGAGTTATTTGAACTCAGGCTGGGAGGCATGACTATGGCAGAATATGAGAAGAAGTTCTTGGGGTTGTTAAAGTATGTCGGGTTCATTAATGATGAGAAGGTGAAAATGCAGATATGGCTAAGTGGACTACCAACGTTTTATAAGGAAAATATTAGGTATGATGATCCCAAGACCTTTACTGAGGCCATCAGGAAGGATAAGTACTTGTATGAGCAAGGCTAGGGAAGAGAGTCCCTGCAGAAATATTGGAAGAATAAGAAGAAGGAGAAGTTCGATCAGAGGAGGAAAGTATTCAAACCTCCCTTCAATAGGAATGAGCCTAATAGAAATCATCAAGATCAATATTTTAAGGGTGAATCCAAGAAAGAAGGCTCCTTGGGAAAAAGGGGAAGACCACCAATCTAATGTTGGGGATGCAAAGAATATCACCTGTACAAGGATTGCCCACATAGATAGGACAGAGTGAAGACTGTGCACAACTTCCAAGAGGCTACAATAGTTGATGATATGGGAAAGATTTATGCAACTTTAGATGATCGACAAGCATAGTGCCAGTACAATATGATTGAGGTGGAAGGTAAGATCATAGATTAGTCTGTTTCTATTTTAATTGATTTAGGAGCAAGTCATTGTTACATTGATCCTAAAATAGTGGATAGATTACATTTGGAGAAAAGTAAGCTTGGAAAATCCAGTTTGGTTCAGTTAGCCATTGGAACCAAAAGGAGAGTCCATGATATGGTCAGAAGTTGTTCCATAATTCTTAATGGTGTAAATCATAGATGATTTTAGGGGCTAAATTTCACAAATGGGCTAATTTTCCATGGTTTTTCCCAAAAACATATTCGCCAATTTCCATTTTTTCTAAATAAAAGTCTCCCAAATTCCATAGAGTAAAATTATTTTACCTTAAAAATCGCCAAATTTTGATAGAAACTATATAAAATCCTTAGAAATTTGAATATATTTACCAAACTATCACCAACTATATTACATTTTGCATATTAAAGACTAGTCAAATTAGCACATGTTTCTACATTTTAATATAAAATTTCATCCTTAAAATCATCCTTGGTGTGAATACTAGTATTTATCTGAATATCATACCCTTGGGGTATTATGATATTCTAATTGTAATAGATTGGTTGGACAAGCATCATGCTGTCCTAGATTTTCATAGCAAGACATTTACCTGTCTTGATGGAGATGGAAAACAGAACACTGTGAAAGGAGTTCCAAGACCCATCTCTATAAGGGATATTTCATCCTTACATCTGAAGAGATGTTTTAGAAAAGGATGTCAATTATATGCAGCTCATGTGGAAGAGATATAAAATAGAAATGGGCCAAGCCTTGAATATATCTCGGTACTACAGGAATTTGAAGATGTATTCCAAGAAATACGAGGGTTTCCACCAAGAAGGGAGATAGATTTCTCAATTGATTTAGTGCCTGGAGCTGCCTCGATGTCAAAAAAACCTTACAGAATGAGCACACCAGAGTTAAAAGAATTACAAATGAAGTTGGAGGAATTGTTGAAGAAAGGGTACATATGTCCAAGTGCTTCACCTTGGGGAACCCCAATACTTTTTGTCAAAAAGAAGGATGGAACCTTGAGGCTGTGTATTGGATTTCAACAACTACATAAGTATACTATAAAGAACAATTATCCTCTACCCAGAATTGATGACCTCTTTGATCAACTAAGAGGAGCAAAGATATTTTCAAAGATTGACATGAGGTCAGGATACCATCAGGTAAGGATCAAGGAAGAAGACATTCATAAGACAACCTTTAGGACCAGGTATGGGAATTATGAATTTGTAGTGGTTCCATTTGGACTAACCAATGCACCAATTGTCTTTATGTGGTTAATGAATGGCATATTCAGAAATTATTTGGATAATTTTTTCATAGTATTCTTGGATGGCATACTTGTCTATTCCAAGTCAGAGGAGGAGCATGAACATCACTTAGGATTGGTATTGCAAGTGCTGAGAGAACATCAGTTGTATGCCAAGTTGAGTAAGTGTTATTTTTTATCAAAAGAAGATCCATTACTTGGGACACATTATTTCAGAGTAGGGCATAACAGTATATCCAGAGAAGATTGAAGCCATTAGAGGATGGCCAACACCCAGAAATGTGTCAGAAGTCAGATATTTTATGGGATTAGTTGGTTACTATAGAAGGTTCATAGTAGGGTTCTCTAAGATTTCTAATCCCATCACTTCTTTTCAAAAGAAGGGAACTAAATTTGAATGGACACCTAAGTGTGAAGATAATTTTAATCTGTTGAAGGAATTACTTACTAGTGCACATGTGTTAAAAATTGTTGACCCAAATGAAAGTTGTGTGGTATGTATAGATGCATGTAAGGAAGGACTTAGGGGAGTCCTCACGCAAAATGGACATGTCATTGGTTATGAGTCCATAAATATTAAGGAACATGAGAGGAAATATGCCACACGTGACTTGGAGCTTGCTTCCATTGTCCACGCCTTGAAGATGTGGAGGCATTATCTCATGGGGAAGAGATTTGAATTAAGGACAGACCACATTGGCCTGAAGTATCTTTTGGAACAACCAACCTTGAATGCTAGGCAAACAAAATGGTTTGAATTTTTAAGTGAATATGACCTCAATATCAAGCATATAAAAGGAAAAGAGAATAAAGTTGCTGATGCACTTAATAGAAGAGTGCATCTCATGCATGCTATTGCTGTTAGTATGCATCATTCAGACTTGAAGAGCAAAATTTTAGCTGATCTTGTCACAGATCAATGTTACCTACAAATAAAGGAAATCTTACAGCAAGGATATGTACAACATAAAATAAATGAGTATGAGATAAAGGAAGATGGATTACTTATGCATAAGAATAGAATCTATGTTCCTAGTTCCGGAGAACTGAGGAAATTGTTATTGAAGGAAATGTATGATGTTCCTTATGCTGGACATCCCGGTTACCAGAAAATGATTACAACAGTAAGAAGACAATTCTTTTGGCTGAGAATGAAAAATGATGTTTCTTATTACATCGCCCGATGTATGGAATGTCAGAAGGTGAAGGATGAGCATAGGCATCCAGTGGGTTTGCTGTAGCCATTACCAATCACAGAGAAGAAATGGGAAGTGATAAACATTGATTTCATAACTAAATTATCTAGAACAACAAGACACCATGATTCAATCATGGTAGTGGTTGACAAATTAACAAAGGCTGCTCATTTTGTTCCTGTAAAAACAACACATACAATGACTAATATTGCAAGGTTTACATGAGGGATATTTCTAAGTTGTCTCGGACAGAGATACAAAGTTTACCTCCAATTTCTGGAGAGGATTTTTTAAAGGATTTGGTACAAATCTAAACTTTAGCACAACATACCATCCACAGTCAGATGGGAAAATAGAGAGGGTCAACCGAGTAATTGAAGATATGTTGAGAATGTATGTGATGGATAAGCCATCTAAGTGGGAAGAATACTTACACTTGATTGAGTTTGCATATAATAATGGGTATCAAGATTCATTGAGAATGAGCCCATTTGAAGCCTTGTATGGTAGGAAATGCAATACTCTAGTGAGCTGGGACAACCCAACAGATAGAATGGTACTTGGGCCAGAGTTTCTCAAGGATATGGAAGACCAGATGGTTAAGATCAAGCAGAATTTAAAGGCAACTCAGGATAGACAGAAAGTTTATGTAGATAAGAACATGTCAACTAGAGAATTTAAAGTAGGGGAGCATGTACTTTTGAAAGTGAAGTCCGAGAAAATATCTTTGAAATTGGGTAGTTGTACAAAGATGGCAGCCATATTCTATGGTCCATTTGAAATATGGACATAATAGGGCCAGTTTCATACATGCTTGCATTGTCTGCTTCCATGAATGTGCATAATGTATTTCATGTATCTTTGCTAAAGAAATATGTACATGATCCTAACCATGTTATTGATTGGCATCTGATTTTGGTAGAGATAGAGGGAGACTTCCAGGTCCAACCAGTGCGGGTATTGGAAAAAAAGGTCAAAATGCTTTGGAATCGAGTTATAGAGCTAGTAAAAGTTCAGTGGACCTACTACAGTCCTGAAGATTCTACTTAGGAGCATGAAGATGCCATGCGGGCAGAGTACCCACAACTTTTTGAATAAATTTTGAGATTTGATCTCTATTTTGTATACAGTGCCAAAATAAGGGGGAGGGGATGTAACACCCTAGGTTTTGAGCCCCATATTAAATAATGTATTTTGTTAATTTCCAAGAGGCTAGAGGGCCCAAAAAATTAAAAAAGGCCAGTGTGCCTAATAAATGTAATGTTTTTATCATTATTAATAATAAACACATCGCTGGATTCTAGACAGACAAGGAATAGAGTTATATGGGGCTATGATTTCACAAGAGAGGGGGCTTGAGGGGATAAATGTTTATTTCCTATTTTAATTACCCTTTTATCTAAGGGAGTGGATCAGTTACGTGAGCTTCTTGGGGGGATGCTAGGAGGTTCTTGATTCCCCACGAATTAATTAAACTCACCCCTAGCCTGGTTGGGTGGTTCGTTGGTTCACTCGTTCTCTCGTTCACTCGTTTGCTCATTTGCCAATTCACTTTCTCACTCATTCATTCATTCTATTCATACCTATCACTCATTCATCCTTCCTCATCTGTGTCCTACCTTGGGGAAAGGGAAACAAATTACCGAAGAGTAGCCATGGTATTGTTGTTTGTAGAGGTCGCTGGTGTAGTCAAACCATGAATTGAGGCCTGCATGCCTAAGATGTGTTGGCTTGTGTCCAGTTTCGTTCACAGCTGCGAGTCCTAAGAGTTGCATCATGGATATTATGGACCAGTTACGTTGGAGCCCTATAAGGAGAAGGACTGTTTGAGGGATTGCGTGGTAGAGAAGGGTGGGGTTCCATTCTCTTGGGTGGCGCAGGCTGGGTACTTTGATTGTCGTGAGGCTGGGTACTTTGAAGGTAGCGTACCCTAGACTATGGTTGGCAGGGTATGTTACATAAAGTAGAATACTACTCCATATACACCTTAGCATAATGGAGTTGCAGAAAGGATGAAAAAGACACTGATGGAAAAATAAAGGTGCATGATCAGTCATGTCAGGATAGGGCCTGAATTCTGGGAATATGGAGTGGGTATTGCATGTTACCTGTTCAATAGATCACCCTCGTCAACACTGGATGACAAGACTCCACAATAGGTATGGACTGGTAAGAAACCTTCTCTCACACATCTCAAGGTATTTGGCTATGAGGCCTATGTTCATGTTCCAAAGGAAAACATGAGTAAGCTAGATAATAAGGCCCAAAGTGTATATTTATTGGGTATAAAGATGGTATTAAAGGTTATAACCTTTGGATCCCAGAAACTAAGAAGGTTATGTATAGCCAAGATGTAGTATTTAGAGAAATAAAATATGTTGTCAAACATGGTGTCCTACCAAGTAAGGAAGAACCAGAGAAAATATAATTTGATTTAAAGGATGATGAATCAAACTCTACAAAAGAACAAGAATCAGAAGAAGAATATCCTCATACTCTAGCATTAAGGAGATCGATTCGGGAAAGAAGGAAACCAAAAAGGTGTATTGTTAGAGCAAGATTTGCCTCACCCTATGCATTCTTGCAGAGATGGCCTTATTCCATTTTCCTATGCAGACTTGTCTTCCCTGTTACTAAAATCCAGAGGCAAAAATATCAATTTTTCCACTTGTATGCATATTGCACCCTATACAACAAGAGTATACGTAGGCTACTCCACTACAACCTACGTACATCAGGATTTGTGCCAAAAAATCAAAATTAAATGTCGGTATTCCATGTCACGACAAGAGATCTCTGATCCTTGGCCTTCCATATATTGGAAATGCTCCGAATCAGGCCTTCAATCGCATTTTGACAGCTATAAAGAAGTCAATTTCGAGCTGTGGGAAAGGAGAAAGAATTCAACTTTGAGAGAAAAGTTACTCTAGAGAAATTATTTACTTCATATTGAGTCTGCATCCCTTTGTCCTTTAAGTTTGAACATAGTGTTCATCCCCCAAGCTCTTCCCTTATTTGATGGATAACCTCATTATCTCCCTTATATGAGCTTGCCCTTGGTGGAGGCCCAACTAGAAGGAAATTAGTTTCTCGGTTCTGAACCATGCCAACACGGAAGTTTGTAATATTTTCACTTCTGTTGATCATTTATTAATAGAAATACTCTCTTCCTGTCCAATTGATGTCTTGAAAATATATGAATTATTATCCATGGGCATATTTGTTATGTATATTGATGGATGGTGCAATCTAATGTGCTGACCTTTTATATTGCCACCATATGCTTATTTTTTCTTGTTTGTTGAGAACTTGTTGCAGGTATATAACTTTGGGTTGAAGTGCTCAACGATGGACATCATCGAACATATGGACGAGGTAGGCCTCCTTCTTATCTCCCTTGAATATTGGTTTATATAGCGTATTGTTGGAATAGAGTTGATTTCTATAGTCATTTCCATCTATTGTGGTTCACCTTAGCCATAGAGATATTTTCCTCGTAACATAACTAGCGACCATACTGGAGATGAATCTTCTTTCTTAGGGTTTGAAGTACTTTTCTCCTTAGATTTCTCTCGTTTCTATTGTGGTTCTTGGCATATCATTGCTTGATAGCTCCTATTCACTCTGGGTCTGAGTTTTCAACTGTTCTCCCTTTCCTGGCCTTGTTTCAAAGCATATAAACGCCTTTTTCCTTGACAGCCGCGTATACATGCAGGTTGTCTCACTGCAAGCTACGTATATACACTTTGTTTTCCCAAACAGTCGTGTAGACCTCTTTTCCTTGCATGTTTCCTTGGTTTGGTATTTTTTGGGTGGGATTTGATGCTTGCTGAGCCTTCTTAGGTATATGTAGTGCCTGTTGAGATATTGTGGGATGACAGGAAACCCTCTTTTGGTTGAATTTTTGGGCGAAGTCTTTCTCTTCATATTTTCATTTTTATTGTCCTTGTACATTGGGATAGGTGTTTTGTTGCTTGATATCCTTCTTGAGTTATCTCTTTTTTATACATAATAGGGATATATATCCAGTTACTTTTCATTCCATGCATTTTCAGTTTTGATATATTGAAAATACAAAAAAATAGACATTATGCATTGCTTGGAATTTTTCTTTTGAGTTTTTATCATTATCTTAGTGCATATAGTGAAAGATTGCATTTTTACTTCTGAATTGCAGAGTTGAATTTGAAAATTGCATCGTTTTTAGAAGCATATCATTCATTAAAAGTTAAAGTTAGGACTTTGCATTATTTTCATATTTACTTTTCTTGCAAAGTCATAACACCATGAATTTCACTACCATACCTTTTTGAGTAATCACGACCATTAAAATTAACGCTATAATTTAAAATTGATTAGTAATGATTTTATTTTCTAGGGTGCACAAACTAGCCTAGGATTTAATGCCTTGGAATAGGATTTTGTGAGTAAAATTCTCCAAGGCAATTAAATCAACATATGTGTCTTAGTCAGGGAGTGGAGAAATCCATTGTATAATTGGTAAGATCAGGAGGCTTCGCTCACACTAGAGTTAATCATGAGGTTGCACGTAGTTGGTTGAAGGGATATTCCCTTGATACCTTCCTAGCATCAGAGATATTTCTGGGAATCTATTCGTATCTGGGGATCTTGTTAGTGCCCTTACCTCTGTGAGAGGTGGTTCTTTCAAGGTTTCAGGCTTTGCTACTCTGCCCATATGGTGTACCTAACTTACGATTGCTCACCTATGCATCAATTATACAGTGGGTTATTAGTTGCTTGACTTAGGTGTCTCATAGGTTACTTGCAGGGGTTATTCTGCAGGTACCCTGGGTTAGATAAGAGTCAGACAACACATAACCTTTATGGAGGATTAACTCTTCAGGGGGATCTGAATGATTGGTTGTTAAACCCATGAGGGCCCTTATAATTGATTCTATCACCTCTGATATTTAGCAGGGAGTCTCAGGCCCCTCTTGAGAGATACATACCTTTTTTAGGGAGGGAGGCCACTCGACAACTTTACCCCATTTGCATGCATATTGTCCATTTGAATTTTGGTGTGCTCTTTGATTACTAGTTGGCCTTAAGAGTTTATAATGAGTTCTTTTTATCATGGATAGTGGAGTTCCTTTGAATCCTTCGTTCACCGCTACCTACCCCTTGATTCCTACTCCTATCATGGGTACGGGTCCTTCCATTTTTTATAATGGTATGCAGAACTATGGTACTCAATCTGCGCCTTGGGTATCTAGTCATTCTCCCATTGATATGCCTTCACCTTTGAAATCCTCTCCCTTGTCCACTTATATGAATCCTAGCATTGGATCCGGGGGCACCATGGCCCCAATGCCTATCTTCATTTGATATGAGTCATGTCCCTCAACCCGCTTTTACGATGGGAGGTTGGAACCTCCCCTCTTACAGATCTAGTCCTAGTTATGCTCTTTCAGGAGCCAATACTCAGATGGGTGATTATTCTACTTATTACAATCCATCCATGTATCCTTCGTTCGCCATTTCGGTTCCTTCAAACACTTTTTCCATGGCCAGTGCTCATGTATCCTTGGGTGTTTCATACGTGGAGAATTAGTTTTACGGTTTGGGCTACCCTCTTTATGGAACCCCTTCGCAAGGGGGAAACATATATCCTCACTCGAATAGTCCTTATCATACTTATGTCTCTTCGCAGACTTCAGTGATGATGCCTGTTTAGACTTCCCTAAAACAATTAAACGAAGGACACCACCTTTCCGGATAGGGACAGGGGGTAAACCAGGACCCCTCCTGGCCTGCAATGTTTCAAATTCAATATTTCCCTGGACCTTGGCATCAAATGCCACAGATTACCACTAGTACAGTCACTGTTAGTCATACTGGAGCTCCATCACCAACCTCTATTAGTTATGTTGGGAATGGGTCAACTACTTCTGCAAGTCTTGTTGACAATTTGCATCCATCCACTGCTAGTCATGCTGGGAGCACCACTCTAATCACCATGAATCATATAGATATCACATCTCCAACCTCCGTACATCATGTAGGAGATGACTCTCCCATTTATGCCTATCGTGTTGAGAGTATGTCACCAGCCATTGTTAATAGAACTGGGGGCATCGAGAAGCCTAGACGTCTCAAACGTAAGCCTAAGTTCCTTTGTAGGACTTGCGAAGGAGATAACCTTACTCGATTGTGTCCAACTACTGTTGAGATACTAGAACTGTGGGGCTCACCTAAGGGCCCTTCAGATTTTAAGGCATCTGTGGTTTCCCTAGACCTTGGTCCTCCTTTAATTGACACTATGGTACCACCGCTGTAATCCTCTCCTGACCTCAGCCCCATTGTCAAGGGTGATGTGTCCCCTATCCCTGTTGCCATGCATCCTCTTCAACCTAGAATTAAAGAAGTAGTCGTACTAGTCCCATATCTGGTCACTCCTACTCTCATTATGGAGGGTGGTGCATCCTTCATTCATGTCGTCAACATTCCTGACCCTGAACCTTCTGAACGAGAGAGATTTTTTCTTTCACCAAGTCCTCTCCCTCATAGTTTTGAGGAGATCACCTTTGATTGGGATAGTTCTGTGGAGTATTCCATGCCCCCACCTATGTCTTTTCCAGTAAGAGACATTATTTGGTCTATCAAAAAGACTATATACTCTGTTAGTGCTTTATCCTCCTCGACTTGGAGAGCTTTGAGTTTTCCCAATATTATGTCAACTATTCCTAAGATACTGACATTCCATAGAAGATCTGCACGGGAGCCTTGGCCTCCCCCATGACTTGCCACCTAAAATCTCCCAACGAGTTTACTTTAAGTTCTTTTCCAACTAGTCTAAAAAGGGAAAATATTGCCAAGTGATTTGTCCCTTTCACACTCGTTAAATTGGATTCGAAAGGCCATGAGTCTTAGTTAATCCTTTTTCTGACTCGTTATCAAAAAGTGAAAATATTGTCGAGTGAACTTGTCTCTTTCACACTCGTAAAATTGGTTTTGAAAAGACGTCTATTTGGCACAAGTGTATCCCTTTTTCACACGAAGTAGACTAAAAGACATTAAAAAGGTCATTTTTTGGCATTAAGTTGTGATTGCATCTCATTCCCCTACTTGTATTATTGAGCCTATAGTCGGTTCTCGTTTTGCGTTATAAATCGTTTTCATCAGCAGTTTTTCATCCTCAACCAAGCAGAGCCTTGTTTATATCCTTCACAATTTGACACCCTATACCTAGGAGGAAAGATTCGCCTGAGTGTCCATTTCCCACATGCAATTCCCTGCATTGAGCATAGGTACATTCCACTACTGGAACTAGTTTTGATTACTTGCGACAATCGTTTCCTCCTCTGTATTGGAGCATTTATTTTTCTATGAAAAAACCAAAAAAAGATGGGTAGGAAGGGAGTATTATCTTGTATCGACAGCAGTCGTGTCACCTTTGAACAAAGCACAAATTTATTTCAGTCCATTCATCATAATTTTGGGATTAGCATGGCCTTAGGAAGCCGATCTCATTACAGATTCTTCTCTACTGACTGGTTACTCTTCCAGTGCCTACAAAGAATTTCATTGATGCCTCCTACATCTCATGGTTTCATCATTGGGTCTATGCTATCGGAGTACTCCATATGTCTCATGCTCTTGTTCAAAGGAAGTCCATCAACCTGTGTCGGCCACTCCTCAGAACTCTTGAATTTACATGTTGGCCATACCCTCAGTTTTTCTAAGAATTACATGATACTGTAGTCCTATCATGCACCGTGGCCCTACTTTCATCATTGGTAGGTAACCTTGAATCCAAAAATAAACATTTCATTATTGGTCGTTGAGTAGGTGGTTTCCTTGTGTTCGACGACAAGACATATATTCACACATTAGGTTTTGTGCGGTGTCTTGGATTCCATTAGCCTTATTGATGGTCTCCTCACCTTTGTCAACAGTTTTCATCATTGGATGCTATTTAGAGGGTCTTTTTGATGTACCACTTGCACTTGGCACACATGAAAGATGCACTGGATCATTGGTTCATGAACATGTTCTTCGTATGATTTCCACCAAATCATGAAGCTCCTGCTTTGTACCTCGTGCTGACTAATGAGAGATGCCTTAATTCTCTCCTTTCAGCGGGTCTCTTTCCATCAAATTCAACCCATTTATTCTGGAAATGAGACCTAGAGTCTAATGAGTACCTTGAGGCTTGAAATCATCAGTGGAAGGATCTCTCACCATCGATAGTTGGGAATACATCAATGTCTCCTGATCGATGGATTCTTTAGGTGTTCGACACTGAATCCTCTATTCACACTTGTAATAATGTACTCGACACCTTGATACCTACTTTCATGATCGATAGGATATCTCGTGTTTGTTAACGGTATACATCAATGAATGGTAATCAAATGATGTCTCATTATGTTCGACCCCAACTCCTTTATTCACATGATGTAGACTTGCACCTTTGGCGGATTGTGTAGAACACTTGAAGACATCACTATGTGGTCGCAACTTTCTTGAGCTGTTTCTTCCTTTTCATTGGACCAATACCTATATAACTTCAGTGATCATGGGAGATCAGATTATACTCCATGGTATACAGACATCTTCATTTTGGTTTTGAGACTGGTACTACTGGGCCTTGTTCGTGACTATGACAACTATTGGCATGTAACCTCATTTGTATTTGCCTATTCATGGCCACAGACACTTGTTTGCTATATTTTCACATGGATTTGCAGTGTATTTTTTGCAGACATGTATGAAAATTCAGTGCAGAATGTAATGAGCAATTGAGTTTGTTCAGCTAGTACCCTACCACTCCACTTATGGGTTATTTATAATGTATTTCGGCCATCACAAATACTCCTTTGACATCACACATTAGGGGGCATCTGTTAGATAAATATTTGCCTCACCCTATGCAATCTTGCAGAGAGGGCCTTATTCCATTTTCCTATGCAGACTTGTCTTCCCTGTTACTAAAATCCAAAGGAAAAAATATAATTTTTCCACTTGTACGCATCTTGCACCCCATACAACAAGGGTATATGCAGGCTACTCCACTACAGCCCACGTACATCGGGATTTGTGCCAAAAAATAAAAATTAAATGTTAGTTTTCCATGTCACGATAGGAGATCTCTGATCCTTGGCCTTCCATATACTGAAAACACTCCGATTCGACCCTTCAATTGCATTTTGAAGGCTATAAAGAAGCCAATTTTGAGCTATGGAAAAGGAGAAATAATTCAACTTTGAGAGCAAAGTTACTCTAGAGAAATTATTTACTTCATATTGAGTCTGCATCCCTTTGTCCTTTAATTCTGAACACAGTGTTCAACCCCCAAGATATTCCCTTATTTGATGGAGAACCTCATTATCTCCCTTATATGAGATTGACTTTGGTGGAGGATTGAAGTGGTGGAGGCCCAGTTGGAAGAAACTTAATTTCTCGGTTCCGAATCGTGCCGACACAGAAGTTTGTAATATTTTCACTTCTGCTGATCATTTATTAATAAAAATACTCTCTTCCTATGTAATTGATGTCTTGCAAATATATGAATTATTATCCATGGGCATATTTGTTATGTATATTGATGGATGGTGCTATCTAATGTGTGACCTTTTATATTGCCACCATATTCTTGTTTTTTCTTGTTTGTTGAGAACTTGTTGTAGGTATATAGATTTGGGTCGAAGTTCTCAATGATGGACATCATCGAACATCTGGACGAGGTAGGCCTCTTTCTTACCTTCCTTGCACATTGGTTTATATAACATATTTTTGGAATAGAGTTTATTTCTGCAGTCATTTTCGTCTGTTGTGGTTCACCCTAGCCATAGAGAGATTTTCCTCGTAACATGTACTCCATTTGATTTTCATTCAAAATTTTCTTTGTCTATTACTGATGATGATGCTAGAAATGTCAGGGAGGTAGTGGATTTAGAGGATGGAAAAATTTGGAAAAAGGCCATGGATGAAGAAATGGAAGCCTTGGATAATAATGAGGCTTGGGATCTAGTGGAGTTGTATACTGGAAGAAATCTCGCTGGCAACAAATGGGTATTTAAAAAGTAGATGAATGCAAAAGGAAAAGTGGAGAAATACAAAGATCGGTTAGTAGCAAAGCATTATTCCCAAGTTAAGGGAATTGATTTTGGTGAGATTTTTTCTCCTGTTGCCAAGTTAACTTCTATTAGATACCCATTATTTGTTTTTGCTGCATTTGATTTTGAAGTAGAACAGATGGATGTGAAGACAACATTCCTACATGGGGATATGGAATAAGAAATCTATATGAAGTAGCCATAAAGCTTTGTTGTGAAGGGAAATGAGCTGGTATGCAAGCTGAAAAAGTCCCCGTATGGTTTAAAACAATCACCAAGGATGTGGTATCAAAATTTTGATACTTATATGCATGGACTTGGCTTCAAAAGAAGAAAAGAGGATCACTGTGTGTATTTTAAATTAATTGGTTATCATTTGATTTATTTGGTCTTGTATGTGGACGACATGTTGTTGATAGGAAACAACAAGGAGATTATCCAGTATGTGAACACTCAGTTGTCCTCTAAATTTGACATGAAGGATCCCAGTGCTGCAAATTTCATTTTGGGAATGGAAATTAAAAGAGATCTGGAAAAGAGGAGGCTTTAGTTAAATCAGAGAAAATATGTCGACACAATATTGCAGAGGTTTAATATGTAGGAATGTAAACCGGTCAAGGTCCCTATTCCTGTTGGTGTAAACTTATCTATAGATCAGTGTCCCAAGACATAGGAAGAGGAGGAGGACATGTCTCTTGTTCCATATATGAGTGCAGTTGGAAGTTTGATGTATGCAATGGTCTATACTAGACTGGACATTGCACATGCAGTGGGATTTTTGAGCAGGTATATTTCAAAACCAGAGAAGGAGCATTAGACATCAGTAAAAAGGGCTTTTAGGTATTTGCGTGGAACTGCAAACTATGGATTGTGCTACCAAGGAAGACTAGGATTGGACAGAGTGTTGGAAATACATGGATTTGTGGATGCAAAATGGGTTGGAGATATAGATCGTAGGATATCTACAAGCATGCATGTGTTTAACCTGTTTGGAGGGGCAATCAATTGGATGATAAAAATATAGTTCTTAGTGGCACTTTCAACTACAAAAGTTGAATACATGGCAACCACTCATGCAAGAAAGGAAGCATAATGGTTACATAGATTGTGTTTAGGTATTGGGTTGGTACAACAAGATTTAAGGATAAATTTGGATAGTTAAAGTGCAATTTTTCTAGAGAAAAACCTAGCTTATCATTCAAAGAAAAAGCATATTGATGTTCAATATAATTTTCTGAGAGACATGGTTAAAGAAAATAAAGTGTTGTTGATGAAGGTGGACACTTTGAAGAATATTGAAGATTCATTAACAAAATATGTGAGCACTGAGAAGTTCTCTTGGTGTAGAGGATTTATGGGCATTGCTTCCCTAGAGTGTTGACTATGTAACCCTGTAGCCCCCTGCATGCAAAGAAAACAACAAGTGGTAGAATGTTGGGTATGTTTTATATTCTTTGCACGATTAGAGATAGTGTTTGCTATGTTGCGCCAGTGTTGGCATAGGGGAAGACCCAGGGTTCAATGCTACAACAATGCACCAACAAAACACTAACTAATGTCCCTTTCGACAACACCTGTGAAGCATATGAAATCTCACCCGAGGTAGAGGCAAGGGTGGTTGCATGACTCATATGTCTGCAACCTTAGCTGGGACACAGATATGTGATTGTAACACCTTAACAAGGGACTTAGAAATTATGATTCATCAATGTTCAGTCTTATTTCACAGTGCTTCTAAACCCTAACAATAGATCAATGCAACATTCACACAGATCCAATAGATTCAAGCACTAAGCATACCAACATAGCTTAGATCTAGCATTCGTTCACATTATTCAACACTAAGCTATCATATCAGATTCATCTATCATTTAACATCGCACTAAGAATTGAATCACATAAACAAAAGAAAAACCAAAAAGCACAAAGCATTCACAACACAGGATATACTTGGTTCACCCCCACCCTAGGGATATGTCCACCAACTCTTCTTCTTTATTTCCTTCTGTCAATATTCTACATGCACAGAGCCATTATATCTTACTCCGCAGAGGACAGGAGATCTGTGCACCTCGCTAGATCCTACTTCCTTGAGTTACAACACAAAGGCTTCCACAGTCTGTGCACAAAGCACTACAAACGACTTGCATTTAGCTCCGCAAGTCTCAACATACAATACGCAACAAGCCTCTTACAATCATTTTCACTTAGCACACTTGCAACTAACTAGTCACTACTTCTTACATCACCTAGACTTCTATTTACTCATTACAAAATAGGCCTAAGCATGGGTAAACCCATGGGTCGACATTCCCATACCCATTACATAAGCCCAAAAGACAAAAATCCCTAAAAAGGCGTTGAAATCCCGCGATATCCACTTCAATTTGTGCTCCACCTTCGACAGCCTTTCGAAGTCCCAAAATGGTAAAAAATGACCAAGGATCCTCAAAACTTGGTCAAGGGACAACATGCCCCCAAGACTCACCTGTGACTTGTTCCAAGTCACTCTAATCTGGGTAGCTCTGCCTCAAAATCCTCGAGCTTGGCTTGAGTTTCTTCGACCTATTGTTGTGCCATGACCTCCTACTCAGCGAACTCTTGGATTACTGCTTCGTTGATAGGTCCTCTAAGCGCTGTTCTGCTGCAATGATGAATTGCTCCAGTTGTGCTCCTCGTCCTTCGATCTCCATGAATAGTTGGAAAGCCTCCTCTTGTATTGGTTGCAGCCTCTGATTTACTTCCATTACTCTACTCTAAATGGTGTGGACCTGCTGCTGTCCAGTGTGTTGTTCTTGGGATCACTTCATCCTCTCAATGGCTGACAGGGGATTCAACTGCGCCTGTATTGTTTCTACTTTGCTACTTCACTTCCTGGAGTTGTGACTCCAGTGCCTTCAATTCAGGATCCTTAGTGAGTTTCTCATAGGTTTGGGCACTGCGATCACTTAGTTGTTTACATTCCATGGCAAGGCCCTTGATTCTTTCAACTGTGCCTCGAGCAGTCGCTTCTCTTTGATCTCGCACATTCTGCGGAGTATTGGGCACGGTTCTTAGCTCTAGATATGTGATTCTCTGTTGAAGCTGCTGGATGATTTTTGCGAGCTGCACTACTTGGTGTTCTACTGGTTCTTCCTCCTTCTTCTCCAAGCCCATCATAGAGAGAAGTGCTCTGTTGACTGCTTCTTTTACTCCGACCCGCTCTACATGCAACTTTTCTTTCTCCTACTGGATCTATGCTCTCTCTTCTTTGAACTTCACTTGAAGACATCCTTATCTTGTTGCACAATCCTATGTTGTTCTATAAATTCCTCTTGTGCTTGTTTCAGGGCCACTATGGCCTGGTCTTTCTCAACTTGTGCTCGATGAAGGTGAGCATTAGTCACATCAACCAGTCTGTGGAGTTGAGCAGGATCATCTCCCAACTCTAGTTCTTCCGAGGGCAGGGGCGCAGTGGACACTACGCGGCTCGAATAAAGGGCTTGTTGTAGACCTCTTAGTTTTGCTTCAATTATATCGTTCATGGCTTCTTGTTTTGCTTTGTTTCTTTGCAAAATATCTTCTGAGGCATCTCCTACAATTGAAATAATGAAGGCGTCCCCTTCTCAACATCGCAATATGTTTCTTTAATCGTCTGTTCCAAGGCATGGTCTACAACTTTTCCTGGGTATAACTCTTGAGGGTCTGGTCCCTGCATGCTCAGTCAGGTGATCCTATGGATCAACGCTGGATCGATAGTGATACGTCTTTCCAACCACAGATATCCACCATGGAAGCATGACAGCAGGATCTTAATGCAAGCATTAACCTCCTCATACCTTCCAAAATGTGGAATCTTCATTACATTCAAAAGGGTAGACTGCGCGAGGGTCATGGTCCATGAATGAGGGATGAACTTCATCTTCTTTCCCTTCATCTTGGTTAGATATTTGTGAGGTGCGAGCATGTCATAGCTCTTACGGTCTCCTAGGTTATAGTCACTAATGTTCAATGTTGGAATCCTCTCTAGTTGTGGTCTGACTATGCGTATCCCCTTCAGGAGGTTCGCAGTGATGACAGTGTAGTCAAAGTCCCTCGGGACACTGTCGCGACTCACTACACCGGCCATGGGTGGGATGTACTTGGGTATGATGGACAGTAATAACTTCGCATTCGCCAAGTCATCTCTATGCTTGGTTCTTTTCTCAGTCGCAGCTAGGGATGGTCCAAGTCCATGAGCAGTTGATGGGGAGGCTTGCACTCCTCTCATCGATGAAGCTTGTATGCCCATAGACATTACCTTATCAGTCATGGTTCGATGAGTATCTCCTTTAAAGACTCTTCTACTGCGCTAATATCTTCGGACATACACACTCGTGGCTGATTATCTTAGGTTGAAGAGAAACTACTCAATGCAATGGGATGGATGGGGATAGCTCGAGGGTCACTGCGCAAAATCAACTAATATATGAGCTCAAATAATCATGGGTGGAAAAAGTGTTCTCGTTGCAAGGCTCGATGGAATAAGTAGAAAAATAGGTAACATATCTTTCCAACGGGTGAGAAGCCTTCATTAATGCAGTTCTGTCCATTACGACGCGGTCCCAATGGTCTGATGGAGAGCTTTCTGGCCATAATTGTTGTTCTAACCATTTGGGCTAACGTTATAATGTCTCCAACAGTCATCTTACTTCACCATGGCGAAGTACCATGCTGTGTTGTACTGATATCCCGTCGAAGTTGAGATTCTGGGATCCTTCCTTCTGGAACTTTTCTATCTTTGCTTTCTTGTTATTGAACTTTCTAGCCTTCTTCCCAGTGATCTTCGTCTTGGTATTCCTCTTTCCATTCCGATTCTTATCTTCTCTTGGCATAGTAACTTTGCACTTTTGATAGTCTTTACTAGGGTTCAAGGGAAATACTTCTTCTATGTCTGGTGTAAGTGCTCTACTTTCCTATACAGATAGGTGTCTCAAGTCGTCGTGTGTCCTTTCAACTTCGACATCCAAGTTTCTGGTCCTAAGTAACTTTGACCTATTCTCCTGTTCTTCAATCAAATGTGTGATCCTCCTAGTCATGAAATGTTTTAATTATTTCTTCTTCTGCTCTAAGGCTTCCTCTTCTTTTCTTCTGGCTTGATCCTTTTTGATCCAAGGTTTTCCTAGTAACATAGAAAATGGGGTGATGTTCTCAACAAATTTAACAACCTCAAAATATTTTTCTTTCGAGGTTCCATGAGAACTCATAGATATCTGGGTAAGTCTTCCACATAGGGTTATTATCTTTCCTCTAAATAATCTTATTCCTCCCAATGAATGAATAATAGAATGCTTTCCTAAAATTTCCCAAGTTCTTTCTGTCATGATATTCACCTATGTTTCCTCATCCAGAACGCAGTCAATGTCGAAGTCTCCTATTCTTGTTTCTATGCATTCTTTTTCTTTGAAGATCTCTGGTAAGTTGATGTTTCTGTGATTGTTCAAGGTTTATTTCATTTGCAATAGTACAGTTTCTGATTCTTTCTGAGGTTCTTCCATGATATTAGTTTCTTGACCTTCCTCAGGGTTTTAGTTTCTCATATTCATTCTTTCAACCTTAGCAATCATTCTAGGGAAATCCAGAACTTCATGGTCCATAGGTTTACAACAAAGACAACTGGGTCTTCTACCAAGGCATTCCTTAGCAAGATGTCTCGGTATTCTGCAACTGTAACAAAGATTTAATCCTCTATTTCTCTTAAATGATCCCCATCCTTTCTTGTATTGCGCATTAGGATCATGGTAGCTAACCTGCAAAAAATTCTTTCTAGGATCCTGCATCCATTTGTTAGTCCAAACATTCTTTCTATGCATAGGAATAACATATATTTCACTATTCTTATTAGATCTACTCATATCAAATCTTCTTTCTTCTAGATGTGCCCTAGTTTTCAGGCTAGGACAAAATTTATCAAACATACCTAGATCCATATTCTTGAAACAAAAATTTCCACTTATCTTACTTTTCTCAGAGCACAAAATCTCTCAGATCTAAAATTTTTCATTATTCTTACCTTTCTTAGAGCATAAAGCATTCGGATCTTACCTCTTTTCTTCAGATCAGACTTCTCTTCTTAGCACAGAGCGTCACAATCCAAGTAGAGTACTACGCACCAGGGAAACATATCTACGCACAGAGCTTTCATAGTTTTAAGCCAGATCTTTGCACATAGCTTCTTCTTCCTCAGTTCCCAGCAATCACAGTTTCAAGTCCCAACAACAGAACTATTTGTTGTCACGGGAGTAGACCCAGGGTTCAACGCTACAACAATGCACCAAAAAAACCCTAACTATCGTCCCTTTCAGAAACACCTGCGAAGCAGATGAAGTCTCACCCGAGGTAGAGGCAGGGGTGGTTGCATGACTCAGATGTCTGCAACCTTAGTAGGGACACAAATATGTGATTGTAACACCTTAACAGAGCACTTAGCAATTATGATTCATCAATATTCAGTCTTATTTCACAGCGTAGCTAAACCCTAAAAACTGATCAATGAAGCATTCATACAGATCCAATAGATTCAAGCACTAAGCATACTAATAGAGATCAGATCTAGCGTTCATTCACATTATTCAACACTAAGCTATCATATCAGATTCATCTATCATCTAATATCGTACTAATCATTGAATCACATAAACAAAAGAATAACCAAAAATCACAAAGGATTCACAACACAAGATATACATGGTTCACCCCCACCCTGGGGCTACGTCCACCAACTCTTCTTCTTTATTTCCTTCTATCAATCTTCTACATGCACATAGCCATGATATCTTACTCCACAGAGGATAGGAGATCTGTGCACCTCGCTAGATCCTCCTTCCTTGAATTACAACACAAATACTTCCACATTCTGCTCACAATGTACTACACACGACTTGCATTTATCTCTGCAAGTCTCAACATACAATACGCACCAAGCCTCTTACAATCAATTGCACTTAGCACACTTGAAATTGACTAGTCACTACTTCTTACATCGCCTAGACTTCTATTTATTCATTGCAAAATAGGCCTAAGCATAGGTAAACCCATGGGTCGACATCCCCATACCCATTACATAAGCCCAAAACCCCAAAAACCCTAAAAAGGGGCTGAGATCACGCGATCTCCACTTTGATTTGTGCTCCACCTTCGATAGCCTGTCGAAGTCCCAAAATGGTTAAAAATGACCAAGGATCCTCAAAACTTGGTCAAGGGCCAACAACCAAGCGCAAAGGGGGTTTTGAGGGGGGATTGTGTTCCCTAGGGAAACGTGTCTTATTTGTTTCCTTGATTTTTGGGTCACCTCGATTTTCATGTCCATTGTTGGGCGGTTTTTTGGCACATGGTTTTTTGTCGATGTTTTTCTATTTTTGGTTAAGGAATTAGGGTTGTTGACTAATCCAGGTCATTGGATTAGGGTTTTGGATGTCGCTAGCTCCTATATGTATATTTTGTTGTAAACAATGTATGACGTGAATGAATATAGAATATGTTGGTTTTCCCGATTTGGGTTTCTAGGGGAAAAATATCTATGTAATGTGTGTATTTTCCATTGTATATTTTATGTTCTTTTACTAAAAACATGTTTGTAGTAAATAATTGTACAAGTTTAAAAAATATATTTGCACA
Source organism: Picea mariana (assembly GCA_032191745.1). Classification (NCBI taxonomy): domain Eukaryota; kingdom Viridiplantae; phylum Streptophyta; class Pinopsida; order Pinales; family Pinaceae; genus Picea; species Picea mariana. Next base: position 37,756 of record JASDQU010686628.1, read on the forward strand.
CCCCTACAATATCCTCGTGAGCAACTGTGTCAGTATTCCCTCATGACATCATAAACCTCTCAATAACAAGGTAGTCGTTAACCTTCAGTTTAGGTCATGACAAGAGTGTTATTAGGTTGTGAGAGGGATGTTGCCATGCCTCTCCCTTATCTATTTGATATTTGTGTATGGCCCCTTTAATCCATATGTGATTCAGATTAGCAAGCGTCACCATTCCTGCATCCACTGACAAAGATAATATTAATATCTCTTATACATGAAATCCATAACTGGAATCATCATAATACATGCGTAATAAAAACAAGTACTCATAATCAAAGCCAATAGTCCACTCCATGAATCAATCTGGAGTCCAAGGAATTTTTTCAATGCTATCAACATCCTTATCATGTCACGTTTCCTGCACACTCAGGAAACCTCATCATAATACATGTGAATTCTATACATCAATATTAATAACATATCAAAATTAAAAATACTCAAACATAGCATAAACTCATAAACCAAATCAGATAATCATAATGTACCATGTTTAGATGGATAACTTGCACGCAAGTGTTGTCAAAGCATAATCAGTGTTATGAAAATGTGGTCGGTAAAATTGGGATGTTACATACACCCCCTCTCATTTTAAACTTCGTCCCAAATTTTGTAAAATCTAACAATGAAAACAATAAATATAGTTGCTAATAATCTATATATCAATCTCTCAAAATAAATATGGAAACTATTGATGCATCTCATGTGAGTCCTCCCAAGTGGCAGAATATGGACTATAACTGTCCCACTAGACCTTGACCTGATCGACCAATCAACACCGTAGTTTTTGAGTGCGATGGTCCAATATGCGGATTGGCTCCGTTATGAGAGCACCCTCGTCCAATACTTGCAATGAACTCAAATAAAAAACATGCGATGGATCTAAAATATATTGACGTAAAAATGAAACATGAAACACATCATGCATATGCCTCAAAGAATCAAGTAAGGCTAGTCGGTAAGACACATGGCCTTTACTTTGTAGCTTGAAAGGTCACATAAACCTTGGATATATTTTGGCACCCTTTCCAAACTTAATCAAACTCTTATGCGACTTCACCCGAAAAAACGCTTTATCACCAACCTCATAACTACGGTCTATATGATGCACATTTGCATAACTCTTTTGTCGGTCTTGCATTTCATTAATTATTTTCTTTATGGTTTGCATCTTATCTTCCATTTTGAGAATCACTTCCGGTCCCACCAGGACCCTATCTTCTAGTCAATCCCAGCTCAAAGGAGTCCTACACGGTCGTTCGTATAGAAACTCAAAAGGAGCCATCTTTATCGAAATCTAGTAGTTGTTATTATTCAAAAATTTTACCAATGGTAAAAATTATTCCCATCGTTTATGATGATCCATCACATACATCCTAATAATATATTATAGAATTTATTTTTTTCTTTCCATTTGTCCATCGGTTTCAGGGTGATATGTGGTACTAAAATTTAGTTGTGTTCCCAAAGCCTCTTGGAAACTAGTCCAAAAACATCTAGTGAATATCGATCCTCGATCGGAAATTATCTTCCTTGGTACACCATGAAACCTTAGAATTTAACTAAACAAAATTCTAGCTATGTATGATGCTTGATACATCATGCGAAATGGAATAAAATGCACACTCTTCATCAAAGTGTCAATAACTACAAAAATAGAATCATGTCTCCTTAATGTCAATGGAAATCCAACAATAAAATCCATCGATATAACTTCTGATTTTGATTTAGGAATTTTATGTGGCTATAATAATCCCGCTGGATGTCTATGTTCAACCTTCACTTGGTGACATTCAAGACATGTTTCCACATAGTTAACTATATCATATTTCATCTTCTTCAAAAGAATAATGGTTTAAGATCTACCTTCATTTTTGTGACTCCCGGATGAGCCATATACACCGCTCGATGAGCTTCGTTCAAAATTAAATTTCTCAATTCATCATTTGGTGGTACATAAATTCTTCCATTATATATTAATAGTATGTAACTATACAAAGAATAACCCTCATATATAGGTATCATCATGGTATCTTGTCTGATATTGTCTTTTACTCCCTTGTACCAATTGTCATCAATATGTAATGCCAAAATCTTTTTTTGAAGGTTCATTTTTAGTGGTATTACCGAGAAAATGCATGGTCTCTCACTCAACACATCCGCTATTCTATTAATTGTTCCTTTAATGTATGTGATTTCAAAATAATACACACTTAAAATTTCTGACCAACGTCTTTGTCATGCATTCAAGTCGCTTTGAGTAAAAAGGTGTTGCAATCCACTGTGATCAGTTTTCAACTCAAATTTCCATCCAATAAGGTAGTGTCTCCAAACTCGTAAGGAATAAATAATTACTAATAATTCCAAATCGTGAGTTGTGTAATTATCTTCATGCCTTCTTAGTTTCCTTGAAATATATGAGATAACTCAACCTTCTTGCATTAGTACTCCACCCACTCCTCCCTTGGATGCATCAGTGCATACTAAGAAATCCTTGTCCATATCCAGAACTTTTAGTATCAATGTTGTTGCTAATAATTCCTTAAGCTTATGAAATTCTTGAGTGCATTTCTCTAACCATACAAATATCTTATTCTTCTTTTGCAATTCTGTTATTGGAATTGCTATTTTTGAAAAACCTTTGACAAAGTGTCTATAATAACCTGCTAATCCCATGAAACTACATATTTCTTGCATATTTATCAGTGTCTACCATTCCATAATAGACTATACCTTCGCTGGATCCACAACAATACCTTCTCCATAAATAATGTGTCCCAAATAATGAATCTTTGTATGATAAAATGAGAATTTTGACAACATTCTGTACAACTTGTTTTCTCTTAAACACTGCAAAACTAATCTCAGATGTTCTTTGTTCTCCTCTTTTGTCTAAGAGTAAATTAATATGTCGTTAATAAATAACTTTATGAACTTGTCCAAGTATTCATGGAATACCCCATTCATTAAAATCATGAATAAACCAGGGGCATTGGTTAGTCCAAACGGTAATACAGTAAATTCATAATGTCCAAATATTGTTTTAAATGTTGTCTTAGGAATATATTCCTCTTTGATTCACAATTGGTGATATACCGATCTCAGGTCAATATTTGAAAACAATGTCGCTCCCTTCATTTGATCAAATAAGTCATCAATTCTCGGTAATGGGTATTGATTCTTTTTCGTGGCTTTGTTTAATTAACGATAGTCAATGAAAAGTCTGCATGATCCATCCTTATTTCTTACAAAAATTAATGGAGCACCCCATGGTGATACACTTGGACGTATAAGTCCCAAATCTAATAACTCATTCAATTGCATCTTTAAATCTTGCAATTCAAGTGTCGACATCCGATATGGAATTCTTGCAATTGGTTCCATTCCAGGTTTTAGATCTATAGTAAATTCCAATTCTCTTTTTGGCGGTACACCCGGTAGTTCCTTAGGAAAAACATCAACAAAATCTGATACTACCAAAAAGTCTTCCAGTATTTCTATGTCACCCTTTTCATTAAGAGATAAAATGGCATACAACTTGCATCCCTTGCACATTTTTTTTTGTAATCGTAGGGAAGAAATAAATCTTAGTGATACTCCTTGGTTTCTTCCTACAATTACTCTATTATGTCCCAAATCATCAATTAATCTTAATTTTTTCATCTTACAATTGAGTATCACATCATGCAATTCTAACCAATCCATTCCAATCACAATATCGTAGGATCTTAAGGTTGTGACAAAAAGGTTTACACTTGTGACGAATTCACCCAAATTAATTTTACAATCTTTAACCTTTCCCCGAACTTTTTGCTTGGAAACATATGCCAATTCTACAATAAGTTGGCTCCTTACAATAACTTTTCAAGTATTTATATACATGTTATATTCTCTTTTCCTTCACTTTTTTCAAAAATGCTTTCCTGATGATGGACCACACTAGTTTGGTCTGAAACGTCGAAAAACATAAAACCTATGCGATGGATCCGAAAGTACTCTCTGAACAAAACAATGATCGTAAAAGTCTTAGAACACAAATTCTACATATCTAAACTCATCTTGTTCGATTGCATTAACCTTAATTCTTTTGAGTGCAACACTATATATAAAACTCTCAGTAGCTCCTGGATCTATCAAAATACTAAACTGCTTATCTAATATCATACCTGAAGTCTTGAGCATTGTAGACTGATGTTCATCCTGGTGGTTATTCACCACTGCATGAATCCTATGGGTCTTTTCAAAATATCCTAATAGCGTTTGTCCTGCTGATCCAACAAATATTTCCTTCTCAATAGGACAATCTCTCTGATAGTTGGGATATCCACAATTCCAAAATCTATTCTTAGGGCAGGTGCTTCTAGTTCTAGAGGAAGGATCTACTGGTCTAGGGTTTTGAGGTCCTGATCTATTCTGCAGAACATATCTATACTATTGTTGTTTCTATAGATGACACGACTTCTGCTCTGGTGGTTCTCTATATGAAGTCCTCTGATTTGTTTCTTGTCTACGCGGTGTAGAAAATAAAGGTCCTCTAGGTGTATCACGGTGCCTAGAGGTCTGTCTAACAGGTGTCTGCTGCTACTGCACTATAAGTGGAGTCTGTTCTGTGTTCGTGGAAGGATTCCTACACTGACCTCCACTGTTCAGTTCTTCCTCAACGATAAAATATTTCTACACTCCATCATGCAAATTTTGAGGCATCAAAATACTTACCTTAGCACTAATGTTGTAGTTGACACCAAAAACAAACTTATTCACCTTTAAATTTTCAGTGTTCAGGTGCAGAGCGTATATGAGAAACTCCATAATTCTAGCCTCATACTCAGGTATTGTATGACTACCATGTCGTAAAGCATTGAATTCATTAAACTGGCACTCAATGAACTCTTGAGATAGGTATCTCTCTCAGAATCTCTCCTTGTACAATTCCCAAGACACATATTCAATTGCCATATTTAGTTATGGTAGGAGTGTCTTCCAACGAAGAAGACCCTTCAGCTAGAATACCACCATGTAGACCTTCATGTTGGAGGTATAATTGCGCAATGAAAAACACATTTCCATATTGTCCAACCAAGATATGGTGGCTAAATCGTATGTGGAACCCCATAACTCGAGAAATTTTACCTTCTCGAGTTCTCTATGAACACTATCACTAACTACAGGAGGTGTTAAGAACCATCATTGGGTAGATATTCCCTACCCTCATCACGATCAAGGAAATTTATCAGTGCCTTTGTCATCCTTTGAAAAGACCTCATCATACCCATGATATCGCCCACTACAACATGCTCCTGCTCTATAGTATGATCTTCTCCCTATGGAGAAAACCCCTCAGGTGTAGATGTACTTGGAGGAGGTATTCCTCTTCCTCCCGCACCCTGACATCTACTCATTGTTCGTCCTCTAACCATGATACCTGCCATGAAAAAAAATAAAACTTATATTAGTGATACATCATTAATTAATTAGAATGCATTGGAAGTCGTAACGAGTCCTGTGTCGTAGAGTAGAACCCTTCTTTGATACCATATGTAATATCCCTCCAATGTATGGACATAGATGAGTAAGCAATTTCAAGGAATGTAAATATTTAATTAGAAAATAAAATCATAAAGTAACTCAAAAATTTACATAACAATCTCTACATTATAAAAATGTTAATAAAGTAAAGCAACACCTACACAAAAATAATTCATTTACTAAAAACTACTTAATATCAATGCTCAATCTAAATGTTTCTAACTAGTGATGCAACATGATGCTCAAGTAAACATTATCACATCAAGTGTACTTAAGAGAAATCAAAAACCTTAATTTACTTCATTAAATCTGTTCCACTTTTCAAGTCATTAAAATAAAAATCATTAGAATCAAGACATTAATACAAATAACTAAAAAACATTAATGTCAATTGACAATACATAATCATTAATGTTATTCATTAATAGTTTCCTATACGTCAAATCGTTAGTATTAACTCATTAATAAAAATTAACTAAATTAAAACATTAACCCAATTCGCTTCTATTTCGTTGATCTAAATATTAATTAAATTGTATTATAGGTACGTAAATACCGATATATGTATGTATGTATTTATGTATGTATGTATGTATATGTCATATTTTATACAAGTAACACCTTATACAATTCAGTTTAAAACCTAACCAAATTTTTAGCTGAGTCGAACTTGCAACTGCACTTATTTGAGTGTTGAGGGAGAGTTCACATCTAGTTTTTTTGATATAAATAAAAGTGGCCAAAATCTAAAGGAATATTTGCACCTTATAAATATATATTTTTATTTATATTTTATTTAAAAGACAACAAATTGTTTGTCATTTGTCTTCTAACCATCATAAGCTAGCTAGTGAAGTATTCAGTATAACGGGGAGGGAATGGGCATATAAATACAATAAGTCTCAAATCGTGGAAAAGGATGGAAAAAATAATGGACTAGTATACTCGCTTTCAGGTAAACAAGTTTTATTGTTCCTCATTTTGTAATGTATACAAAAATGGAAGGGTTGAGGAGGAATCAGGTGTAGGATAAAAAACAAATATTTGTTTCCTT